>JAIQCU010000525.1:0-44247 GCA_022114935.1 Leptestheria dahalacensis | reverse complement strand
CATTATTTCGTATGTATTTTAAGTAATAGCTTCAGCGAGGTCAGACTCATGAAACGCATACAGTGCACAGTTAAACGAACCTAAACTTATCATGTAGAGAATCCATGAGATAATACGACTTTACTCAATGCAATACAAGTTAACAACACACATTGCTTATCTGTATATTTAAGAATTGTGAAAAACACTGGCTCAACCTGACAGTACGACGAGAATAATTAGTTGCAGGATTGATGATAAAGTTTTAGTCATTGCTGATACTGATGCAACTTCTACGAGTCAACCAGTTAAACTGCTTTGCAGCATGACAATGATATACGTCAGTATCGAAGCACTGATCTATAGAGAACCAACATATATTAACATTTAACTATAGCCTCATAATTTTGAACAGTGTAAATATAATTACCCCGGGGATCAATTGTTTACCAACTGTAAACATTCCACCGGCCATTAGATCAAACTTGCTGTTAACTATCTGGTCCATAAAGAAACTCACCTGTATAACAAATGTGATCAGTAAAAGTGATTGTGAACAGCTTGGATGATACGAGACTTAATGCATTATGACGTCACATCACATAAGACTATATGGCAAAGCAAAGGAACGTGTACAGAAATATCGCGATGGAAATACCGTCAAGATAGCGGACACTTCACAATGCATAAGCCCTACAGAGATGAGATTCAAAAGATATACCTCAGTCCTTTCGTCGGTTGTTAGATGTGCAGTTCTACTCTGAGCCACGCTGAGTAACAACTGCTGCCACTGTAATACATCCGGCAAATTTATGTAAAGCATACATCCAAGCCATTGTTTTGAAATTACCTCTTTGACCGGTGCTTCAGCGCGGGTCAGAACAGCAAGAATGATTGCTAGATCCGAGGTGAACATCAACCCCGAAGTGATGGCTCCAACCCAACCCATAGGGATTTGGGTAACAGCAACGAAAACAATACCGAATAGCGTTATACTGCATATGATAAGTTTGCAGATTAGCACAACCAGAGCAGTCCATGAGAAGGCATCGTTCAAGCAGACGGCCCCTTCGTGCAGTTTGTTAAAGTTATCCTTTAGGGATCCTAGTTGTAAAATCCAGCTTCTTTTGTTCGTCAGCCTGTGATTCCAACAAAAACGACAGGTTCAGTTTTCGCTCCTATGACCTACTATGTGTATGTAGTGGTATATGTATAGCATATGACAAGCAATGTTTCAAAGAGGTCAGACGCGTGAAGCACCTAGGATACATAATTAAACAAACCTAAACTTAAACCGTCCACTTAAGGCTGCGTACTCTGAGCATTCTTAAGCAGTGAACGCCCAGTAGTAATAGGATCTTAAAGGTACACAGCGTTAAGGTCCACTTAAGAATATTGGCCTACGCTGCTATGTTATTCAATTAAGTTAACTGCAATTAAGAGTAATTAGTTAGTGAAAACAGTCTTGGGTTTCAAGATACAAGATTGTATTCCACACCCAGTTACAGGAAACAGGATTGACAGGATCAACTGAAGCTTTTAGAGCAGAGGGAAGTTGACAATACCAGCGGTCGTACTGTTCTTTCCTTTCAGCTGAAGTAGTCCTGCGTTGATAGTTGCTTTTTGATCAGTGCAAGTTCCGCCTGCGTTGTACTGCCATGACCAAGCACCCTAAGAATTGCGCATAACTTTAAAACTAAAACCAATCGTTTAGTTGTAATTGCGTCTCTGAGAAAGCACCGATCAGTAAGAGAAAATGTGACACATTTATACCACACATGGATACCATAGGAATAATTAGAATATATCTATAGTATAGAAATTAATGTTAAGTACGAAATGACGACCTAAATGGGCTACCATTACCAAAAGATGTCTGCCATTAGCTATGTACATTGTCCCTATGGTTCTATGTGTATTTTANACGACTCTGAACTCTGAGACTGCTCTCTCTGCCAGGACCTGCATTTGAGATGACCAGCGCGAGTGTTCCTCGTTCGTACGGTCATCGCAGACCTTGTGAATCATTGATTCCTGGTCTCAGATGCAGTTTTTCAGTTTTCTGAATTTGTTCACTTTATTTTCATTTACTTCTTCTCTCTCTTTTTTCTTTTTTGTTGTTTTTTCTTCTGTTTTCTTTCTTTATTAGTTTTTCATTATTATTTTTGTTTTTTCCGAGTGTGTAGATTCAAAATCTACTATTGCCTGATCTATATTTGATATCTAAGTGTATATTCTAAGTTGTATGCACTTTCCTAAAGCCTTCAAAATATAAGTTTCTTTAATGTATGACGCTTTTACCTGATAACCTCGAGTGTACGCGTAATTGTACAGCTGCTGAACGGTGTTTCCTGCAGCACAGACCGACGAGAACTCCCCAATAACCAGGGGTTTAGTCAAACCGTAGACTGTTGCGTTAACCTGGCATCATGAAATAGAATGTCAAATACGGTAGTTGTTTACCGTAAGTAGAGCTTTTAGGTCCCAAAAAATTTGTCATGAACATACCTTAAAAGGAGAAGTAGGAGAGTAAACGCCGTTCCAGTCATAGGTGTGCATTTGGAGAAAATTTAGCTTTCCCATGGTACGGTTTCCAGCAGCAACTAAACAGGCATCGCTATAGTAGTTTCCTGCAAATAGATTTCGGCAATTCAAGTGATATAAACCGTGATATGTGATATATGATCCTAAGAAATAGTTATGGGCACGGATATCCGTTTCATTTGCATTATGGACGATTGGCAGCTTACGTGAATTGCTAAAGGCATCCGTTTGGGCGACTTCCGACCAAGAACCAACAGTGACGAGTGCTGCAGCATCATTGGTACGAATTGTATGGGCTTGCCAGTTGATAAACTGCAAAATACTATGAAGAATAACAATACATAAACTAGGTTTTCGTAAACGACTCCATTCCATCATGACTTCCATTTATTTTCTATCTATTCTGTACATCTTTTAAATTAAGTTATCTATGTACCTATCTATCTATTTATCTATCACACTGCCCATCTATTCGTCTATCTATCCGTCTATCTAACTACTTATCTCGCGTCATGTGTATACTTCTTCATAGGAATGTATTTGCCAGTCCATCCAGCACCAGAATTGGCCAGAGGTTGCGTGTTGTAGCAGTTGTTGGAGTTGTAGTTGTTGTTGTAAACCAATCCTTCGGGTTCGTTGATGATCTCCCACGCTCCCAGAGCTGGATGACCGGCTAGCCCTAGTACCATGGGCTTTCAGCAACAGTTACATGAAATAACAGTAAAAATTTGTGGTAATTTAGCGGTAGTTGTAGTATAAGTTTCAGAAATGACAATTTAGTTTGAATAGTTACAGTAGTTACACATCCGAATTACAATAATTAAAACTCTAGTCGCAGTAGATATAGTATTTGTGGTATCGTGATAACAGATTACAGCAGTTATAGTAGTAGTCTCAGTTGTAGTAGTTAAAGTTGATATAGTAAGTACTTATAATTTTTACCTAATTACAGTTGCAGTATATATATTGTACAACAGTTGTAGCACACCTAATAGGAGTTAAAGTACTAGTTGTAGTTACGTAGAAAGTACCTGTATTATTATAGTCTATATTATATCTAGCATAGTATATACATGTATTAGTACTTTACAGTTGTAGTAGTTATAGTATAATAGTATATGGTAGTTGTAATGGTTATGGTCACTAGTCGTAGTAGCTTGTTGTAGCTAGAGCAATTGTAGTGTAATAGTTATGGTACAAACGGTACATACTACTGCAGTCGTAGCAGTTGTTTGTATTCAAAGTTATATACTTAGTTAGTCAGTTTTACAGTCATGTGTATATATTGGTTTACGACTTATGGCGATTATAAATTATTCAGTAGTGCTCATTCTATCGCAGCATAGTCACCTGTCTCTAACATGCGTCGAATACATTAAGCTAAAGTTTTAATCAAACTGATTTACCCGTATAAGTTTAGCGCATTACCTTCAGTGCTTTGTCAAGGTACGTTTGCAGTTTGCTGTTGTCCCAGAACAAGTTGATAGTGTTCTGATTACGCACTAACGCTCCGTTCCATAAGACTAGGATTACAAGGATGTTACGAGCTTTGGCCGCATCGAGAAAAGCGCGAAGGTCGCTAACTAGGGTTCCAGTCCGATCAGGTGCCGTCACGTAACCGACACTATCGTACGCTGGAGTATTGTCTCCTTCACAGTGTACCCAGATACCTGGAAATATTAAGATAACGAGAAAACAGCTTAGATTTGCAATAGAGATGGTACAGCGCTTGGTCACGTGATTACTTAAGCTCTTACCAGTGAGAACGTACGTCTCCCGTCCTTTCCCGCGCTTAATGACGTTTTAAGATAGTCGACTCGATTCAAGTTCAGTCGAGTCGAATGGATGGGATTTTGTGTCGACCCAACTCGGTCTTTTGGATTAAATGACTCGATTCGATTTATGATTTTGCATATGGACTAACTCGATTTGTCCACGCAAGTTGGCCTGATTGACTCGACTCGACTCAACTCAACATTAGGCCGCGTATCATCTACTTAAACTCGACGCGACTTAAAGACCAAGAACGTCGACTCGACTCAGCTCGAACCCAAGTCGAGTCGAGTCGAGTCGTTGACATCACCATCCCGGGAGAACCGAGACGGTGTATTAATTTTACTTATCTGGAAAATAACAGGTTAAACTTACGGACAGTATTGCCTCCGTTATTGGCGATTTCTTGCAACCAATTGATTAACGTTGTTTTGGTATTTTCGTATTGGCCATTGCCGAAATCGTAACCGTACGAGTACCAAGCGATATTGGTACCGGAGAGGAATACTTTCTTGCCGTTGTAGTAGAAGTTACTGCCGCTGACCGTCAGTCGCAAGGCTGAAGTACTTGCGATCAAAATGGCGCTGATACCAAGTAGGATACAAACAGACCTCATCTTGGAGTCGTTGCAAAGGCTGAACTATTCGATATTTTCGACTTTCATCGCAACACTGACTTCTACATTTCGTGTACACAAGTGTGTAGACAGACAGGGTGCGTCATAGATGTAGCCTGATCATTACACAGGTGTTAGTGTTAATCTTGTTGTTGGATCGTTAACGAAAATGGCGCTAGTATAATTAATCTAATAAACTAATAAGCTAATAAATCGGTTTTATTCGATTTAAGAAGTTATAGAAAGACAGATAGGGTAGTAAGATAGACAGACAGATAGACATATCGTTAGATCGTTAGATAGATAGATAGATAGATAGACAGATAGATAGATAGATAGATAGATAGATAGATCAATAGATCGATAGATAGATAGATAAATAAATAGGTGGATAGATAGATAGATAGATAGATAGATAGATAGATAGATAGATAGATAGATAGATAGATAGATAGATATAGATAGATAGATAGATAGATAGATAGATAGATCGATAGATAGATAGATAGATAGAGAGACGGATAGATAGATAGATAGATAGATAAATAGATAGATAGATAGATAGACGGATAGATAGATAGATAGATAGATTAATAGATCGATAGATAGATAGATAAATACATAGGTGGATATTTAGACAGATAGATAGATAGATAAAGTAGATAGATAGATAGATAGATAGATAGATAGGTAGGTAGATAGATAGATAGATAGATAGGTACACAGTTCAATAGATGGACAAATATATAGGTCAATTTGAGCTTAACTGAAAGGCAGTGAAATGAATATCACAAAAAGAAAACAAGGAATAAGAAGGAAAAATGAAAATGTTAATTAACTGCGGCCATGAAAATCCGCGTCTGAAAATTCTTTGAAAATCTAATTTTCGAAATTCGCTCTAAATTCAAAATTACAATTTTTATTAATAAATATAATATAGTCATGGTCAAACGTGAATAGATACGATTAAAGCTACAAGTGGCTTGATATAACAGGCTTTTGAATCAACTCGTACTTGAATGCGCGTTCAGAGGATCAAGATTCTTTATGTAGTTTCAATTTTCACCACAAGGGGACCTTCAATGCTACAAGCTCGAGTTCAGATCAAAATGGCGACGGTAGCCTCAGTCTGATTCTTGCAGCAACGGGGTAAGTACGACTGGAAACTACCCCGCATCAAATCCAGCACCCAGCGCGCCAAACCAGTTCATTTCGACAAATTTTTCAATGAAAAATGTCGGACAGTGAGGGAAGCAACTTTTCAGACAATGAAAAAGCCGTAAGCGACGCTGAGAGCGAGGTAATTCAGTTTATAAAAAATATATAATTCGCCAAGTGTTTGTTTTCTTGACAAGACGCCTGGCGTGCTATGGGCAGACGTGGTGGTATACATTGTTAACATCCCATTTGATATCGCCTAGCCTGGCTCGCGCAACTTTGGCGGGGACAGTGACGCATCTGACGACAACACGGTCTCGTCGCGCAAGTCCAAGGGCAAGTCCAAAAAGAAGGAGAAGAAGAGCAAAAAGGACAAAAAGGGCAAAAAGCGGAAGCAGGTTGACTCAGACGAGGACGAAGATGACGACGATGAGGAAGATGAGGATAGTGAAGAAGAAGAGGAGGAGGAAGAAGACGGAGCGGCGGGCAGGAAACGCAAGAAGCGGAAACAGGACAAGTACGGTGGATTCATCCTGGAGGAAGCCGAGGTCGACGACGAAGTGGAAGACGACGATGAGTGGGAGGACGGCGCGGCTGAGCTCGGTCTCCTCAATAACGAGACGGACGAAGTTGGACCCACGGCCAGAGAAATTGAAGGCAGAAGACGACAGCAAGCCCTTTGGGAGTATGGTTTAATTGCTACTCTAATTATATCACAAATAAATCTTATTTCTAATGAACATTTAAATTAAACATCGTTTTTTTTCAGTTCGACCCGTGAAGAGGAAGTCGAGGAGTATTTTAGACGAAAGTACGCTGAGGACGCCACAGCAACGAGGCACTTTGGTGAGGGCGGCGAGGACATGGCCGATGAGATCACGCAGCAGACGCTGTTGCCCGGAGTTAAGGACCCCAATCTCTGGATGGTCAAGTGTCGTCTTGGCGAGGAAAAACAGACTGTCCTCCAGTTGATGCGCAAGTTTGTCGCCTTCCAGTTCAGCGAGGAGCCGCTGCAGATCAAGTCAGTCGTCGCGCCCGAGGGCGTCAAGGGATACATCTACATCGAGGCATACAAACAGACGCACGTCAAACACGCCATTGAGGGCATCGGCAGCTTGCGAATGGGGCAGTACAGCCAGCAGATGGTCCCCATCAAGGAGATGACCGACGTTCTGCGCGTCATCAAGGAGCAGAGCGTCCTGAAACCCAAGTCATGGGTTCGTCTGAAGCGCGGTATCTTCAAGGACGATATCGGCCAGGTCGACTATGTTGACGTCGCCCAGAACCAGGTGCATTTGAAGCTAATCCCTCGTATTGACTACACGAGAATGAGGGGCGCGTTGAGGACCCCGCAGACCGACCAGGACGCCAAGAAGAAGAAGCTGAGACCTGTGCCTAAGCTGTTTGACTTGGATGCTATCCGTGCCATTGGAGGAGAGATTACCAGCGATGGTGATTTCATTATTTTTGAAGGCAACCGATACTCGAGGTATAAACCGATTAGTTCTAATTAATTGAAATTTTTCATTCATGATTCATATGATCCAATCTTAGTATTTCTTGTGTTCATGTTTCTCGTTACGTTAATGTGATGTTACGCCCTTAATTATTTGTGAATAATATTGGTCAATTAAGTAATAAAAATCACCATAGTATATATTTAAATGATGCGTCGTATTTTTTGTGTCTCTAGTACAAGTTTTCATGTAATTGTCATAATGTAAACCATGTACTTTATGATTTACCAGTATTTTTGTTCATTTAACAGGAAAGGCTTTTTGTACAAGAGCTTCGCCATGAGCGCCATCATATCTGAAGGAGTGAAACCGACACTGCTGGAACTGGAACGCTTCGAGGAGAGCCCTGAAGGAGTCGATTTGGAGGTAATCAGTACAGTAACATAAAATAAATATATATAGGCATTTATAATCAGGAATATTTAAGAAATAACTACTGATTAATTGCTATTCTAGTTGTGTTACTCTTTCATTTCATCAGTACGATAAATTTACGAAATCTTTGCCGCTGGTTTAATCAGCACAGTGTGTCAGTAATGTTAGTGTGAAGATTATAACGTAATAAGTTATAGTTACTGATTTATTGTTATTGTTATTCAGTTCCGTTACCTTTTATTAACCGTTTCGGTATTTCAGATCCAAAGGATTACGACTTGATCCTGTATTTTGAAAAATACTAATTAATATTCTGTTTTATTTTATATTTTTCTATTTCACTGTTATTGTCACTTGATTGTTCTTGTGTCTTGGGTAAAGCAGCCACACAATATTTCGCTATTTGTTTAATTTACCACTTGTATCCCTGAGTAGAACAGCTCAATATATCTGTCACATTAGTGAAAACTTTCGAATGTTAAGAGATTGAGAGTTATTTGTTTTATTTTCTAGTTTTCTTTGATATTTTCGATTTACTGTTTGAGTATCGCTGGCAAAACAATAGTATTAGTGAGAAATTACGACGCATTTCGTACTACTTATTCAATATCATTTCAATCTCATGAATAGTTTTCTGATATATATATATATATATATATACATTGTTAAATATCGCAGGTACCAGTCGTGTCGGGCAAGGATGACGTTACCCACAGTTTTGCCGCCGGCGATTCCGTCGAAGTGTCCGAGGGCGAGTTGATCCACCTGCGGGGTAAGGTCATCGCCGTTGATGGCAACAAAATCACCGTCATGCCCAGACACGAGGACCTGAAGGAACCGCTCGAATTTCAGGCGCACGAGCTGCGCAAGTACTTCAGCATGGGAGATCACGTCCGCGTCATCGCCGGAAAGTACGAGAAGGACACTGGACTGATCCTGCGTGTCGAGGAGAACCTGATTGTCCTGCTGTCCGACCTGACGATGCACGAGCTGAAGGTTCTACCCAGGGACCTTCAGCTGTGTACCGATATGGCGACTGGAGTCGATTCCATGGGCCAGTTCCAGTGGGGGGACCTCGTCCAGCTGGATGCGCAGACTGTCGGAGTCATTGTCAGACTGGAACGTGAGAATTTCCAGGTTTGGTTAGAAATATTACTGTTGATGATTTGATGAGGAATAGATAAAATAGGTAAAGTACTGATTTTATGTATTTTTTTCTGTTAGGTTCTGAACATGCACGGAAAATTGGTCGCCGCCCGGCATCAGGCTCTCCAGCGCCGTAAAGAGAACCGTCAAGCCGTCGCTCTGGATTCGGAACAGAACACGATCCAGCGCAAGGACATCGTCAAGGTCATCGATGGTCCGCACTCGGGTCGTCAAGGTGAAATCCGGCATCTGTACCGCAACTTCGCCTTCCTCCACTCGAGGATGATGCTGGAGAATGGCGGTATCTTCGTTTGCAAGACCCGGCATCTCGTACTCGCCGGAGGTAGCAAAGGAGCCGGTGCCGGAGGAGGAGCCGCTCCGGCGGGACTCGGGTACATGTCGCCTCGCATCTCGTCGCCAATGCATCCCGGTGGAGGTGGCGGAGGCGGCGGCGGAGGAGGTGCCGGAGGAGTAGGACGCGGTGGAGGTGGAGGAGGGCGTGGCGGAAGGGGTGGTTTCGGCGGAGGGTTTGGAAGAGGAGGCGGAAGAACCGGTCGAGATCGAGAGCTTATTGGGAAGACCATTAAAGTTACGCAGGGACCTTACAAAGGTAATTTCAGGATGTTAAATTTAGCTGTGCGTTAAAATGTTTGCTTGTTGGTTGGTTTGTGTACTGGGTAAGGTTTTTTGTTGGTTTCTCTGTTTGCATTGTTTGTTAGTTGGCTTATTGGTTGGTTTGTTGGTTTGCTTGTTGGTTGGTTTATTTTTTGTGTGTTTGTTGATTTCTTGGTTATTTGTTGGATTGTTGGTTGGTTTCTTTGTTTGTTAGTTGGTTTACCATGTGGTTGGTTTGTTTATTGGTTGGTTAAGTAGTTGATTAATTGGCTTGTATGCTGGTTTATTGATCGGTTTATTGGTGCCTTTGTTGATTGCGGCTATTGATTGTTGATTGTTGGGCTTGTTGATTGGTTTGTTTGTTTGGTTTATCGGTTGGATTGTTTGTTTGAACCGTGCATCTAAACTGCGAATTTATTTTTGTTTGTTTGTCAAAGGTCACATCGGTATCGTCAAAGACGCGACAGAATCCACTGCCCGCGTGGAACTCCACTCGAAATGCCAGACAGTCTCTGTCGATCGCTCCCGCATATCCATCGTCGGCGGATCGGCCAAAGCCGGAGCGCTCTCCACCTACAACCAGACTCCCGCCTACGCCGGAGGCAGTGACACTCCTATGTACGCCGCCGGATCCCGCACGCCCATGTACGGCTCGCAGACTCCGCAGTACGACGGTTCCCGCACCCCGCACTACGGAGGAGCCACTCCGTCGCATGACGGTTCTCGAACACCCGGACAGGCCGGAGCCTGGGATCCGACGGTCACTAACACTCCGGCTCGCTCCAGCGATTTTGATGATTACGGATTCGACGAGAGTTCGCCTTCTCCGGCTTATAATCCGGCTACTCCGGGATCGGCTTATCATGCCGACTCGCAGGGACCGTATACGCCGCATACCCCGGGAACCTCGTACGGATCGGATCATACGTATTCGCCGTATCAGCCGAGGTATACACTTTTTTAAGCACAATTTCCGTTTCCTTTAATTGTAAATAATATATTACTTATTTGATATTTACACAACATTTAGGTGTATAAACTGAAAAAATCCGTATTTCTGGTATGGACCTCGATTTTTGGGAAATTTACAGTCCAAGTATTGCGTATAGATAGATAATTATACAAGATTACGTATTAAAATACATAATATAATATAATAATTTGTATAGTGAAATATGGAAAATATATTAAATCAAATGACAAAGACGCGGATATTATACATAAATAATTAACGGTATTGTATATGACATTACAATCCTGTGATAACTTGGTACTGGTTTATTTCAGTTTAATTTTAATTGTGTTTAATATTACAGCCCCGGTGGGTATCAGCCGACACCCAGTCCCGCAGGATACGCACCGACACCAAGCCCCAGCACCGGAGGAGCGTTCCACCCGTCGCCGGGGATAGCCTCCAGCTATACGTCGCCGTCACCGCTGAGTTACAGCCCCATGACGCCGGGAGTGGCTCCTTCGCCGCTGAACCCGCAGACTCCTGGCGCTGGAATGGATGCGTACGCTCATCAGGATTGGTACACGACGGATATCGAGGTGCGGATTCGAGCCTCGCATAACGACGCCGGTCTCTCCGGGCAGATTGGCGTTATCCGCGGTATTTCGGGAGGAATGTGCTCGGTCTTCCTTCCCGCCGAGGACCGAGTGGTGACTGTCGCTGGAGAACTCCTGGAACCGGTCATTCCGTTGAGACGCGATAAGGTCAAGATTATCCTGGGAGAGGAACGGGAAAATACTGGCCAGCTGTTGTCCATTGATCATCAGGAGGGTGTCGTTAAACTGGATACGGGGGATGTGCGCGTGTTCCAGTTGCGCTATCTCTGCAAGATGAAATCACGCTGAATTTGTTTAATTTTTTCCAGGACCCCCTCCCCCTTGAATTTCCCATACGAAACTTGCTTTACATCCGTGTCGTTTTCCTTTTTTTTTCATTATTATCCCCATGGATCAGAATTTTGATGAACGTTGCTGATTTATCTTCATTAGAAATTTGAATAAGTAATACACACTTAAATGCTGGTATTTTTCTATTATTTTTTTGAAATCGTAGTTAGTCACAGGAATCACGCAACTTTGATATAATCGATATTAAATAGCAGGTATTCTCAGTTGTAATAGCTATCAAGTTAATTATTTTGTGTGTGAAACAAACCTGGTTGAGTAAGTTTTTTTATATTCTTGTTAAACGTACATTCTTAGTAGATATTATTAATTCATTTTAGGCTATTTTGTTCGACCGTGTATATATTATTGTTGTATTGCGTGATTGACGTGAATTTTAATTTTATTACACATAATTTCATATTCAATTTATTCGTATCATATTGATTTCTTTAAATATTATCCTACAAAGAGGAAAATGAATTTGTATTCACATCAAACACATGACTTATGAATTATGCAAGAGTATGGCAAGTGTATGTACCAAAAACGCGTGATTCACTGGATGCAAATAAGACGCCGGTTTTTCAGTTATAACGAATTTGATATATTTCATCTTTTCAATACAACAGCTGCGTTAATTCTCTTAATAAATCGATAATTAAACGCCGCCTCTCTTTGTAACATTGAAAAACGACCACGGCGGTTCGAACGGGAGCGCGCCGCGCGTCACTAGCAGACGTCGGAAAATATTAAGGTGATCGTGAAAGACTTGAACGAGGGAGAGAAATATCAACGGTTCGTCATTTCTGACAATGGAACTAGCTGAAACGTTAACTAACTACGTCTATGGACTAAGAACACTGCGTGTAGGTCGTGATGACATTTCCCACGCGCTGCGTAACCGTCTTGCAAGACCGTCCTCCCGAGCCGCCGCCGCCACCAAACTGCTCGTTGAGTCCGTTAAACATAGACCCACCACCAAATGCAAAGCTGCTAAACAAGTCGTCATCCTGAAAGTTTCAAAAAAGACCATCGGTCAGTACTATTTCAAGCGTCAATCAAAATCAAACCATACCCCGAAAAGATTGTCAAAATCAAACATCACGGGCCCTCCGTGCGCCGCTTTCTTGCCGCCCCGGGAACCCTCTTTGAAGTGAAAGCCGTGGCCAAAGTCACCGAACTGGTTAAACTGCTTCATGAAGTCATCAAAGTTAAATGTGTAGGCCTGGTGACCGCCACTGCTTCCACCATTAAACGCGGAGTCGCCAAACTGGTCGTACTGCTTGCGCTTGTCCGGGTCCGACAGGATTTCGTATGCTACACGGGTAAAAAAAAAAAGCCGCAAAACATCAAATTGACTGAAGAAAGTTCAATAAAATACAACAGCGTACCTTCTGCGATTTCTTTAAACTTTTCTTCGGCGCCACTCTCCTTATTCCTGTCGGGATGGTACTGCAGTGCTAGCTTGCGGAAGGCTTTCTTGATCTGTCGATCCGTCGCTTTTCTGTCTAGACCGAGGACTGAATAATAGTCTTTGGATCCCGCAGCCTCCGTCATTGAAAAAGCTAGACACTGAAGCAGGAAAGCAACAACTGCCCAATTCAAATTTAACTTCATTTTCTATGTGAATCTGTTGTAATTTGCTAAAGGACAAGTATATCTCTGTGTTAAAAAATGGAGAGAGAACGTCTTGGCACAAAGTCTAAGAATTCAATGATCGCATGAACCGGGAAGAGGAAGCACAATAAGAGACTTAAAAATAACAGTAACTTCTGGGGAAATCTAGTCTCAAACGGATTTCAATACCGAAGCCCAACGAATCGGTTACTTACAGTAACCGATTACTTGAATCATTCTTAAGGTATAAGATAGGAACCGGATTACGTGTCTAAAGTAATCGGTTCCTTGCGGTACAGGTAACCGGATCGCGAACATCCAAGAAGTAAACATTGGCCTTTTTTCAGCCCGCGTCTAGTACACGAAACTCGCTCCCATTGGTGGAAGTCGCATCTCATGTTTAAGTCTTCAGGGTAAAATCCCTACGCAGTTCCAATCCAGTTGAATCCGGTAAAACGCGCGCAAATTGAAACTACATGATATACTAATACCACATTAATTAGTGAAGTAATAATAATATCCAACATCTCTGGTTAAGTTAATAATAATTTGTTTAAATGTACCTGTTCTATACGCCTAATTTTCATTTAAAAAAATAGCCGAAAAGGGAAGTGTTTGTGTAAAAGGAACCCATATAAAAGTGTCACATAACTAAATTATTTAATAATTAATTAAATGAATTAACTGACTTATGAAACTTAACTTAACCTTTTTACGGAAAAAAGCGTTCGGCTTGAATCAGTACCAATAAAAGTTGAATTTTTTTCCCTGTTTTGGATACCGTTACCGTTATAGTTGCTTCACCCGAAGCATGCAACCCTGCAGCTATTTTATAAGATAACTTACAAGTCGTGTTTCCATTCGTTCTCAGTTTACAGTGTCTGATTAAACCATATGTTAAAATCAAGTCTTGACAAAATTTAAGATTCACTTAAATTAAGTTCGCATTAATTTAATTAAGGAACTGAAGAAATTAGGAGATATCTTATTTTTGTGATAAATATAGCTGGGCAAATATCTATCTATATTATATCTATCTGTGTATCTCTCTATCAATCTGTCTAATTATCTCTCTCTCTACCTATCTATCTATCTATCTATGTATCTATTTAACTGTCTATCTACCCATCAATCTATCTGTCTGCCTATACCTAACAAACTTTATTGTTTATTGTTAAATTGTATTAAGGGTATTACAAAAATTTAATAACCGACAATCTTAAATCAATCTACATATGTATTCTACCTATCTATACGCCTATCTACACCTATCTATCCATCTATCTATCTATCTATCTATCTGTATATATATCTGTCTATCTGTCTATCTATCTATCTATCTGCCTACCTAACAAACTTAATTGCTTATTGTTACAATATCAAGGATGTTTAAAAAACCTTATAATCGACAACGACAATCCTAATTCAGTTAAAAAAGAGTTATTGTAACTGATGTTCGATTAAATGTCGTATAACTTCGTAAACGGCGCGCGGGGGCTATATAGAGATAAACACAAAAGCCGCGCCGATGGATATTAGTTTGAAAATCCCTTTCCGCCTTTTGACTAGAAGCACCTAATTAAAGGTCCCTTTTGCTTTGGCGCACACAAAAGTCTTTGTAATGATACATGGGAAAACTGGAACGCTTGTAAAGTGGTTCTCGGCGGGTGTCCGTCCGTCTGTGAATACCTCTATGACCATGTGCCTTTGATCCAGGCTCCTTTGAATGGGAAATTAATCGGCCGGAAAATATCCGCACAATTGGGTGCTCTCATACACTCGCCTTTGTCACTTACAAACAGTTCCCTTGTCCATTATATCGATCCAATTCGCTTGATTTTATATTGCTTTTACTCACTGAACGCCACTAAACGATCCCTTTCATCCCGTACACAGTAGCCAAAACTATGCTGCTAATAAGCAATAATTAGTTGGAGACCAAACTCGTTAAAAAACCAACTTTGATGGTAATTGGATAGCTCTTAATGGATATACTACGCTACAACATTAAACTAAACATATATCATACATATCGGAAATCGGTTATTGTAAACGAGGTAATGTATTTTTTTATATTGGTCATTTATCTTGTGTTTGGTTCAGCTGGTCTTTTCATTCGATTGCTAATTTTACTCGAATTGTACTGAAGTAATTACTGATTGATTAGTAATTCAGCATCGTTTGATATTCATACGAATTACATAACCCGTGGTATGCTATCATGAGAAAATCAAATTAGGCTTTTAATATTGACAGTGTCAAAGTATCGTAATATACTGCAATGAATCACAGTTATCTCAATTAAGCTTAATACGCTTCAGTACTTTTACAGTAATAACAATGATATACATGTACTGTGATCATATGCTTACAAGCAAGGCAGTATCACTTAGGTAGCGTTATAAAAGACCAGTGATGCAAACGTGTCTTTCGTCGCTTTACCGCGTTGTTAAGTATAATGGACTCCATGCAGCACGTGTCCTCTCTACTGGAGAGAAGCAATAAGGATCAAAGTCGCGTGCTCTCCCTATTATGCGCAATCTATTCGACCTGCTTGTTAGTTCACACAGCCAATCAATGACAAACACAATGTTAAAACTCCAGCATTATAAAACCATCATCATCAAGCAAAGTACGATGTAAATCGTAAAAGATATCAATTATTTTTTTCACGGGCTCTCAGTTTCGTGGACCGCGAGTCGAGGCGACTGATGCGAGTCGGGGCTCGAGCTCAGCGGGGAATGCAGCGCGGGCAATTTCGAGTCTTGAACGCCGCTTGTGGGTAAGAGTAGCTGAGACAGCAGCGGGTAATCACGTCTAACTGTCCAAGGCTGAGGTAGCTGCGACAGATTCATTAGCCCAGCGTAGAAAGCTGGGTACGACATCGGGAAAGTAACGTAAGGGTAAGAATGAACGAACGGGTTTCCCCGCAGCTGGCCGAGCTCGATATTAGTAAGCCGCTGGTTCCCCGGGTAGTCGCTTTGACTTGTATCCTCACCATTGGAATAGCCTGAGGCTGCTGCTTTCCCTAATGACGAAAAGTTATATGGCATAAGTAGAGTTTTCATTAGTTAGCTGAATCTGATAAAATGTTACGGGTTAGCTTTGATGGTTGCGGTAAGTTGCTAGCAGCAGCTGAAGGAGCACTAGCGGGGGAGTCGCCTCTTGTAGATTTCTCGATTTTACGGAATTTGGCTCGTCGGTTTTGGAACCAGACCTTCGGAAACGATGCCAAAGCAAGAAATATATGAGAAACGAATTGCCAGCGTATATCTCGTTATACAAGTTTCATGAAATCATAATACAGCATACTTAAAATCGGTTAAATTCAATACATAGATATGAACTTAACTCATCGTATACCACTACGCAGGAATTCCAACAAAACGCACTAGCAGATGATGCAGTTATGAATGTAAATCCAATACTAACGTTTGACATCAGATCTCTAATTTGAAATAAACTACCTATAGCTAGCTATACCACTGTTTGTCTTTCCATATACTCATGTGTCTATCTATCTGCGTAATCTTCCTACCATCTTCCTATCTATATATCTAAACATCAGCCTGTCTATGCGCGTACTTAATTGTGCCTTGTCAATTTTTCTCTGTAACTAACTGTTTTACTATCTATCCATCTACCTATTTACATATGCACCTACCAATCAGCAATGACCGATCAAATTGTCTAGCTATCTGTCTATATAACTACATAATAAATTCTGAATAGTCCGGAAAGAGTCCGGAAGGTGCGAAAACTTACTTTCAATTCAAACTACCCGCCAATATCTACAGAAAACACAAAAGACGTTCACTTGTTACAGCAGCATACGTATATATCTAATCGAACGTATAGCAAGTATCGCTATTAGCAAGTTAGACTGTTAATGAATCAATGACTAGCTGTACGTTACGTAAACTGATATGGCGAACATAATTGAATTGTCGAGTGATTGCATATCCCTGGTGTCATTTATGTTGGATATATCACTGGCGAGCCAGAATTGGTCCGTATATAATATGATGAGTTAATTGAGCAATTTTCAAGCAATCTGGTGGCAATTGTTGCCGCGCCACTGTCAGATATGAAAGCCTATTATTCTCGCTCAGTGCATTGCCTAAGTAGAAGCTAATTAGCTGTGTGTGCCGCTCTTGTGTGCACCCAAATTGCCAGCCACTATGCGGTGTGTTGTTAGCGCCCGCTCACACTCAATGGCTCTTTAATGTTTCCTAACGAACCACCACCAATCCCACAATGAGCCTTGTCATTATACATTCTGCTTTGACAGTTCTCTCTCTCTTTCTCTCTATCTATCTATCTATCTATCTATCTCAAGCATTAAGGCAACCAACCGTAATTTTTTCCTTGCCTGTGTCAGTAGACGTCAATTGATGCTCTACATGTAAGGCCTTATCGACCTAACCATAGCTTCGTCGTTTCCAACACAACATTATAGAATCCCTATGCCCGATTCCAAACCGCCCTAAATCTTCGGGCAGTGCATAGCCTGCAGGTGATGTCCTTATTAGTTTATGTTGATCGCTTCGGGGGCTTACTATAAACTAAATTATCAGCAAAGATTACGTAATGTGTTAAAATTTAATTAATTTTCATAATTGCAATTAAATTCTTGATTAAAACTCCACAATATCCGTTATATGGGAACAAGTAATTAGTATAATTATAGAGGACCAAGTGACGTCAAACTGATACTATATCAGGTGATGTGTTGTTGCGTCAATACGTCATTAGTACCTGTATGCGAGACTCGGTGAGATTGAGTCTCATAGCGAGGCTTTCCCGCGTTGCCACGTCGGGGTATTGAGTGCTTTCGAAGGTCTTCTCCAGGTGGTGAAGCTGGAAAGTGGTGAACGTGGTCCGGTTGCGGCGGTTCTTGTGATTCGGCCTGCTGTAACTGTCACCGCTAAAAACTGACGACTCCTGTATCATTCAAACTATTTTATACCTTGAGCAAGTATTTTAACAATTACATAAATTACTCATTGATTACGTTATTTTCAATTAGATTCCTTAAACGAGAGAGGTTAAAGGTTAAACGGATAGAGTGATTCTATGCGCCGTCCATGGCCGTGGGTGAAATAATTCAATAATTCGAAATGTATGCGCCAAATTTTAAAGTTATATGTCTGCTTAATTAAGGTAATATTGTTTTATAAAAGGAATAAATTACACCAACTGCAGTTGAACTGAAGCACTAAGTAGCACCTTGAATGGAAAAGGCGCGGGATTCAAATCGCATGCACAGATCAATTTGTCTAGACTAATTGGTTGTCTACGCTATCTGTCTATCTATCTATCTACCTGTCTATCTATCTATCTACCTGTCTATCTATTCACCTATCTATCTACCTATCTATCTATCTATCTATCTATATACCTACCTATTCATGTGTCTACCGTCTGTCAGTTGGTCTATCTATCTATCTGTCTGTCTGTCTACCTGTCTATCTCTCTATTCGGCCAACATCGGTCCACCCATGTATAAAAATGTAACTATCTATCTACCTGTCTAAACAACCAGCATCCATCCATTCATCCATGTATCTATCAATCTATCTGTCTATCTATCTGTCAATCTGGCTATCTATTTGTTTACCGATCTATCTGGTATCGTAATGGCTTTCTATCTAACGTATTCCCTTGAAATGAACATCTGAATCACTTACGGTGGGAGTAGCAGGAGGATCCTCGTTGATTTCCAATCTGAGTTCATCAGAATCGGCGGATCTGTCGCTGTGTCCATCGCCGTAATCGTCGACTGTATTCAAACCGGATTCCGTGGTGTTGTCACTAATGGACGTTTTTAAGATCTCGTCGATAGTGTATATCTTAGAGCGCGACATACTCTCCATGACGTGTCAACGGGTCCCAATGCAAAGCACTACTGAATCCCCCTGTGATTCACAGCCCTCTCTTTAAGCGCCCATTGCCAGTGCTTAAGGGGCGTTCGACAGGAGGGAAGTCTAGCTTTCGATAGTTCCAATGAAAGCAATGGAACAAAGTGGAATGTGGTGGAACTTGAGGGAAGATTACAACTACTGACTCCTTAATTTTCAGCCTGAGATTTTCTAACCATGCGATAATATATCACGGTATTCGATTGATAAAAGAGTACTGAATAATATGATTACCTAGTACTTGATTTGAAAATAACATGACATCGTCAAGACACTTCAAAAATAAGGTGAAATTTAAGTAGAATTTGTAGTGGAATTCCACCATATATTGCTCCACATGACGCTAAGCTAGTTTGCCTGACATTTTACTATCTCATAAGTTAAACTTGTATTGAATTCCATACTTTTTCCATCGATTCCACTAAGTTCCATCCGATCGTTGCTATAATTTCAACAGTACTTTAAATTTGTTCCATTGTTCCAGTGGAATTCCACTATTAACGTTATACAGTACTCCATACATGAGAAAGTTAAGTGCATTGCTATACTGTCCACCAGGATTCCATTATTTTCACTACATTTTATTAAATTCCACTGATTAGCACTTAAGTTCCACAGTATTCCACTCTGCACTGCAGCACAAACAACTGAAATTTATTATTTAGATATCTGAGGAGAATTCTGAGTGAATTGAAACCAAGTGGAGCAAGTTGGAACAAAGTGGAATACCACGTGGAATTGCTGAAGAATTAAATTCGGGTAAACTGAGTCATTTAACTGTGTTCCACTCTTGTTCCACTCTTGTTCCACTCTGGTTTGATTGGCGCCCCGATAAGATTAGTTTTTGACCCGTTCACTTGTGGTTAATCCGCTGTGTCCATCAATTATCCCAGCTTTACTCGAGGTCCCTGTTTATTAATTGGCCATGCATTTTCAGGAAAGGGTTAATTAATCCCCAGGCGAAGAAGCAGATCCTAAGTAGGATTCTTATATTTAGGTCAACTTAATTTATTAACCGGAAAAAAATAATCTCAGTCTACTTAAGATCGACAATTTAGTTAAGACTGTTGCTCGTTAAGCTGATTATTCAACTAAAAAGTTGCACGTTGATTGGCTATAGTTTAAGCTATAGACTGAATAACACTTTAAGACTTTGTAACTAATTTAGTTTAGTAAAATGTTAGCTGTTTGCCTGATTAGACGGTTTGCTAGATAGTCATATGATACATTGTAATAGAATCACTGAAAAGTTAGCTTAACATGTTAGCAGACTAGGCCAGGGCCGCCCAGAGGGGGGGGGGCTACTGGGGCGATCTGCCCCGGGCCCCGACAGTTTAGGGGCCCCTTCTGCGTACTTTTCGACCTTTGTAACTTGTGAGAAGGGCCCCGGCTACGTCCGCTTTTCGGTTTCGCCCCCGGGCCCCGAGAAACCTCTGGGCGGCCCTGGACTAGGCTCAGATGTATTGAGTTTACTGATGTTTGCAAGTTATGAATTGAAGCTATTCAGTATGCTGATAGTTGATTAACAAGTTGACTGACAACTGATTGGCTAATTAGTTTAGCATGGTTGTTTGTTTGATTGTTAGGTAGTAATTGCTTAATGAATGAACGGTTCGTTCATTCATTCAGTATTTCAGTCAGTATGTACTTAGTATGTACTTAGGTATAATTACTTTAGCTAGGATCAGTCCATGTTGTACTTTATGGTAAACCGTGTAATGCTGGCCTTGTTTACCCAGTCTAGGTAGCAGTTTAACCATCAAAACACATATAGTTAGCGGTTAGTTTATCAATAATTAGGATGACTGATAGTGAACCATCACTAGTAGTTAGGCTAGTATATAGTGAGTGCACGTAAGTAAGATTCGGTTAGTTTAGTTAATTTAATTAGTTACTGGAAAGTTAGGTGAATAGTTCGTATATCAATTGAATGGTTATAGTTAAATAAGTTAGATTCATTAACCCACAAGAGGCCTTGTTAGTTAAGTTAATTCAAGTTTACTTTAATTAGTAAGTAGGATTCCCATTACGTACTACGCAGGTTCTAAGGTTACAACTAACTTGATTATAACCCAGCCCAGTTAATGTTTGAGGAGTTATGAGTTAACTGGCTGTTAATTAGCCATCAACGGTACAAGTTTAATTAAACAAAATAAATAAATTATAAGATAATTCGAGTTAATAGCTGAAGAAAGTAATGAAGTAAGCATTTATGGATCTTTAAATATTTAGAATTTTATTTTGGCAAAACTTACAACCCGATTAGCATGAAACTTTACTCATGTATAAAGTATTACTAGTTCTATACTCAGCATTATTTTGGCTGTTATATCTTTGAAAACTTGGGTGCTATAAGCAATCAACTCTTCCCGCTTTTTTGTTGCTCCAGACTGTACAGCAACCAACCTGCGCGAATCCATGCGCCTTTTGCACAAGTAGTAATAACACTCGCATAGCAATCCAAACCGCACAGAAGAGACTTTATAACGAGCCGGATTTCAAGTATAGAAAACTAAAACTCCATTCAAGTCGCTGGGGGGACCCTCCCGTGAATAATAAGGATTTCCCGGCGCCTCATTTAAGCGCAGATAATTCACAATGGCTATTTGGTTATAACCGGTCAAACCACTGGAAACAGGGATAAGTCGCCCTTTCGGTATACGAACGTATGCGCACAGCAGGGATTCGTCTGGGCGGACCAAAGGGGACAAACAAGTATCAGACTGAACGAGAATTTCAGTCTAGATTTTACCGAGGGAAACCAATTTCTCGTTATAGATTCACTATTTACTATACTATAGATAGAGACTTACACTGTAGTAGGTCTGGCCGGGCAGTTCAGACACGACCCTGATCAGACAGATTTCAGCAGACGGTCTGGCCAGACAGTTTGAAAAGAAGATTTCCCGATCGACAGCGATCTCAGCGATTCAGACATATTCAAGTCAAGTAATAGTTACGCTAAATTTAATGATAGTTTATACGTAAGTTCATATCAGTCACATGCAGCTATTTAAACAGTCCTCAGCATAAACGTAATAAACTTAACGTAGTTAAGAATAAGTATTCTTAATAGGTATAAGAAGTTTTAAGAATAAGGTAATTAATCATCAAAATTAACATATGATATTGCCTCTCGGTATTTCACTGCGATCCCCTACTCAGACAAATACTAATTAGCAATTAGATACATCAACTTAACTTGATTTTATTAAAGCCAAATGCAGCTATTTTAGAATTCAGTTTGTAAGTCAGTCAGTAAGTAGTATTAAGTAATGATACGTACCTTACTTATAGTCCAATCAAATGAAGAAAAACATCAATCATCAAGTTATGTTGTTTACCCATTGCATACAAAGATATTGTCATGATGCAGTCATCATTGTTAAAACTTGCTAGCAAACAAGTCCTCTGTCTGGTTATTGTATTCACAGTGCAAATCCTAAAGTGAAAGCAGAGAAAACGGGAAAGGGGAAGTCGGGTTACCTCCCGCAGTTTCACGGGAGGGTCGCTACCCTGTGCTGCTTAGTATTTAATGGGCCCCAAATCGGAGCAATTAGCTTTATTACCCAACTTAAGCCTGTTGCCGCAGAGTTGCTAATGCCCCACGCCAGAACTCTGGAAACCTTATAAGCCGCCCAATGACATCTATATAGCAACGTGATTATCTTAACGATACGAATGTATTACTTACACCCCAATAAATTTGAGGACAAACGCCAATCTTCATATTTCAATAGCGATAATAGACTAGGATAGTTTTGGCGTTCAAACTATTTACACTACTAAAGATGGTTAGCTAGTAGCACCGTTACTTGTTTGTTTTGCATCAAATCAGTGTCAGCGTTCCCGTTCCGTGGAATTCAAACTGTACCCTCACTACAAATTATAATAAAGGTTTATACTAAGTCATTCATATCTAGTATTTGCAATTTAAATAAATGTATAACCCCAAATAATAATTGTAGACAAACCGATTACGACAAATTACTACGTATAAACTTGCCCCCATGTCTTTCATTCTCAAGTTCGCTTATCTTGTCATCTTATTACACAAGTTTGGTTTGAATTTCTTCTCCAACTGTTCTTAAAAACGTTTTAGTGGTTCTAATTTAACCACTGAGAAATTTCGTGTGTTACATTTGCTCGTATCCTTCTTTTGACTTGTTCATCCGGCGTATCCATTGCTACATAAATAATTCTTTCGTTTAAACTGTACCCTCAATATTCACTGAGAGATGTAACTAACAGCTTGGTATATGCTTGTAGTCAGCTGGGTTATTTAAAAAATAGTCGATTAAAAACGAAATGAAAAGCTATTGTGGTATAGTTTGACATTTGCTGTAATTGGATAAAGCAAACAAACTATTAGTTTCTGTATTGGCGATGTGGAAACGAGATCAAGCAGAAAGTCTCTTTCTCTAAACATCACAACACAAAAGAAAAGAAAAGGATAATGCTGTTTACAACCTGTGGTGTTGCAAATCGTCGGTGGAACCGTATCATACGATGAATAGGTTAAAGCTGCGTCGAAAACTATTCTATTTTGTGAAACTAGGCGACCAAACAAGTACAGTCTAAAGCAAAAAAAGTTAGTAATAAGCAATTTTAAGATTTTTATATTGGCTATAACTAACTGAATTTGACGAAACTTTAGGAGTGCATTAAACGCTACCATGTCTACACGCACTATTTTCTGGGCAGCTACATTGAACCTGAAGGAGCATAAACAATCAACTTTTCCGCAGCAAGAACCCATTTTTATATTGATCTATGTACTGTACAATGCGATCAAGCTTTATTACGAGTACCAAGTGCGTAATGTAACACTGTAAGACAAGAAACTAATGATACAGAAGTAGTTTTCTTACTGACCAGAGCGAGACTGCAACAATACATTTAACGGGGTACTTTTCATCAAATACTTTTTTAATATTTGTATGTAGTGCGAGTAAGTAAGATTGTGACAGGAGTAGCTTAAGCGCCTGTAGCAAGATTGTTGAAAGAAATACAGTAAAGTAACAGTGCGAGAAGTAGCTTTAGAAAAGTAACAGTAACTTTAGTTACGGTAGCAACACTGTAAAGAAGGAGGTTTGCACACTCTCAGTCACTTTAAGTATGATAGCAACACTGAAAGAATGAAGTAGGTCAAAGTCACTTTCAAGAATGCGATACCAAAGCTGCGAAAGAAGTAGGTTTCGCAGTCAAAGTATCCTTAAGAATGATTCCAAAGCTGTGAGACAAGTAGGTTTAGCATAGTCAAAGTCACTTTAAGAAAAAAAAACAAAGCCATGACAGAAGTAGGTTTACCACAGTCAAAGTCAGCACTTTAGTTACGATAGAATGCCGGTGAAAGAGGTAGGTTTAACACAGTCTAAGCAACTTTAGCTGCGATAGCAACACTGTGAAAGAAGTTGGTTCAGCACAGTCTAAGCAACTTTAGCTGCGATAGCAACACTGTGAAGGAAGTAGGTTTAGCACAGTCAAAGACACTCTAGTTATGATAGCACCACTGTGAAAGAAGTTGGTTCAGCACAGTCTAAGCAACTTTAGCTGCGATAGCAACACTGTGAAGGAAGGAGGTTTAGCACAGTCAAAGACACTCTAGTTATGATAGCACCACTGTGAAAGAAGTTGGTTCAGCACAGTCAAAGTCACTCTAGTTATGACAGCAACACTGTGAAAGAAGTAGGTTTAGCACAGTCAAAGTCACTTTAAGAATGATAGCAACACTGTGAAAGAAGTAGGTTTAGCAGTCAAAATAACCTTAAGAATGAAAACAAGACTGTGGGAGAAATAGCTAAAAGCTAGAGCTAGAGCAAAGCTACACGCTGTCACAGAGGTTGTTATAACAATGTTGGCGTTGTTAACGTTATCTGCAACTATACTGCGATAGAAGTATGCGTTTCAAATAAGGTATCGCGTAATTTTTTGTTATAGATATCAGTTGATTTGTTCGAACTCCCGATTCTTCTTCAGGTTGAATTAAAGCTACTAGAATGTTAACTAATCTACTTAATTATCAATCGTCGTTTAACAAGGAGGATTTTGGTAAATCAATTGAAAAAATTGTTACGAATGGCGAGATGAAAAACAGTTCTAATTAAAACATAATTATTTCCCTAATCTCTGAGCAACGTTATGATATTTGATTGAATTTGTAATGCATGTTATATATAAATATTATAAATAAATTAAACATTTAATGTTTTTTCTTCACCATAATATTTCAGAAGTACGTTGGACCAAGCTGATTACTCGTTATAACCGAGTTATTTACTGCTTTACTATCATATTACAAATTAAAGCATAATTGTTAATTTTTCTTGATTTCATTTCGTTCCACGGAATGTTAAGATTTGGGCGTGTGTCACACAACGCTCACAACATTTTCATAGATTCACTGATGAAAAATATGCAACATCTGAAGCTGTTTAATTTTTGTATTTCTTCTTCTTTTGTCCAACTCTCAAGCCAAATGCAACTTTCCGTCAAGGATCGGGATTGTAGTTACTCAACGATACTAGTTTCAGAAAAACTGGTTCCAAATTTCGAGATTTCAACAGAAAGTTCAAAAACGATAAAAAGAAACAAAACCTCAGGATTCAACCAACAATATATATAAATTTCTCTCATTAAAATGTCAACAAAGAATTGCTATGTTCTCGTTTTTTTTTATAAAAAAATCTTCACAGGAAGAGGCTAAAACTGTCCTACGTCTTGAATGAGAGCTAGAAAAAATCCCTGCATAGAATTTAAACTCACTGTCGTCCGCATCTTCTCTTAAAGGAAACGATATTAATTTTGCTACAGTTTCATTTGTTCCTAGGAGTTCATGTTAACTGGGCTAAATGGTATTTTGTAGAACGTCTCTCGGCGGAAAGTTTCACAGCCAGAGACCGGCATAGTTGCCGTGCAATCCGACCGAGAGAGGACCTCCGGCAGCAAAGAGGCGCGTCCCTGTTGAATCGTAACAGTGCGTGTATATGGCAGGGGAGTAGCGGCCGTTGAGCAGCTCGTGGATCGACGCGCTGTTGCACTGCAGAATTAAACCAAATAAATAAATTTAACATATATTCCCTTTAACGATTCAACGGTAAACACAAAAATTAGAAACAAAATCAGAATCATCCAAATATTTATGTAATTCAAAGAATAAACGTCCCTAATTAGCTAAGAATTACAACATAAGAGTTTAACGATGCAGACAACTCCAATCAAACAGCTAAAATCAACAAGATGGAAGTTTAGATTACCGAATACTATAATAAAATTCAATTTAAATTGATACAATTGAATTTGAAGGGACACAAAATAAGACTTGCACAAATTCAGAAATAATTAAAACATCTCAGCATTATAATAATTCAAAAATTAAACACAGTTAATTAGAATCGAGTTCAGCAGCTACATTCAGTTTCAACTCCCACACTCTAATTTCTTATTTATGAGATAATATTACACACTGTAATTACAGTTCAGTATAACGCAATACAAGACAATAACTTTGTTTTAAACATATTACAATCCTACAGGATACAGCAAACAGCGTATAATTACCTTACAGCTTCAATTCAACAGTCAAGTTGAATTGATATAAAAGAAAACAACATTCTTCTTTTTTCAAATTAACTCAATGAACTGGGGAAAGTTTCTTAAATCAAATATACGTACGATAAAAGGGCACTGCGCCAGATGGCCTTATCCGACATTAACATAAATAAACGATTGAATAAATTGACCGAAAATAATTTTAAAAAAAATTAAATACCAGCCAGCCTTGACTAGTTCTCAATACTGCGTCTTCGCCAGTGTCCCAAGCGTGCAGGTACTTGTTAGCTCGCAGGTCATAAAACAGCAGGCATCCTACTCCTGTGCCGATGGACAGGATGTCAGACTGAAACCTCAGCGACCGGATACCTGAAATCAATTTACAATTCATTGACTGAATCAGCATTTACATAATTATTTACATTAATTATTAAATTTGTCAAATTATAATAAAGTATTAAATTAAATTATCTTATTTAAAATACATATGTATATATCGACAATATTTTAATTTATTTAAATTAAACGTACGATTCGGAATTTCAAATAATTAAAACTAAATAAATAAATCGTTCAATCCAGAGGTGAGTCATACCGCAGCTGGGACTGATGGCCGGCACTTTATGCAGAGGCTGCAACGTCCTGGAATCGAGCAGCGTCGTGTGCGAACGCGACCCGATAGCGTAGAGATTGCGATCGCTGTGATGACTCAGACAAACCGTTTCCGTGTTGAATGGCAACTTTTGTGACTGGGTCTGCAAAAGGCAATTCAATATAGAAATTTACTAAAACTGACAATAAAAATAAAAAAATACGACAATAAAGCCGAAAATGAGATCGTACTGATATGATATTGTATTATTAAACAATATATCATTTGTTGTGATTTATAATTTATATCCCAAAATAAACACTGATATTTATGATACGCAATGACTTGATAATTTGGCCGTCATGAAGCAGATAACAAGAACTTGTATAAAACGAATACAGTATGATTATATGACGACATTAATAGTTAACCGTTTGAAGGTACGTCCATATAGTATGAAAGCTGCTGTTTTCTAAAGCTCGCTGTATTGTATTTTATACACAACTCGGCCAAGGTAAATCTTGATGCTTAAGGATGGAGCGCTTCTTAAAAGATCGTTAATATTATTGAAACCTGTTTGAAGTTCGCAGATGTCTGTCTATCTATCTGTGTCAATTTGTCTGTCTTTATCTATCTATTTGTCCGTCAATCTACCACCTGTTTATGTACCTGTCTTCCACGTGTCTATTCTATCTGCCTATCTGTCTCTAACTATCTATCTTCCTATCTACCCATCTATATGTTTGTCTAACTATCTGACTGTTTCTCTATCTATATACCTATCTTCCTATGTGTCTGCTCTACCTGTCA
This sequence comes from Leptestheria dahalacensis, assembly GCA_022114935.1. Taxonomy (NCBI): domain Eukaryota; kingdom Metazoa; phylum Arthropoda; class Branchiopoda; order Diplostraca; family Leptestheriidae; genus Leptestheria; species Leptestheria dahalacensis. The sequence continues at coordinate 16,134 of JAIQCU010000525.1, read as the reverse complement.
GTCTATTTGTCTACCTTTCTCATCCATCTCACTGTGCTAGCTGTCTATCTGTGTGTTTTGTCTGTTTCTATCTATCTATCCATCTGTCTATTTGCCTATCTATCTATCTGAGTGTCTGTCTTCATCTAGCTATCTATAATGTCTGTGTCTAATTATCTATCCATCTATATTATTTAACTATCTATCTATTTATTTATCTGTCTGTCTCTCTCGCTATCTAACTGTCTATCTAACTATGGATCTATCTATCTATAACAAATACATTTCACGAAAGGTCATCATTCTTATTCGAAACCTGTTTGAAATTTTGCGCGTTCCATATGTGGAGGTAGCCGTTGAGTGAAAGCGCCGCGATTTCCTTATCCTTCTCATTGAAGGCCAAAGCCCTGACTTTCTCGGCAGCTTTGCACGTCTTGCTGGCCAGCGGTCGCAGCGTCACTCTCTCACCGGGTTCGGCCACTTTGTCTTCTACCTTCCAGATGGCCACCGTCGTGTCCCGCGACCCTGAAACGACGAACGAATCGTCCAGCCATACCAAGTCGAAGAGCCAGTCCTTGTGCGCTCCCTTTTAAATGAATAGTTAAAGTAATTAAATTACACGAAACCATTACATAGATACAAACGAAAAGATTAAATCAATGAAAATGTAGAAAATTTAGTCAATAATAATAGGAGAAACAAATCAATAAAAATGAAAATGAAATCAATATTAAAGGGCGATAACAAATAAATACTTGAATTTATATAAACTGATAATTATAATAATAATATTCTGTAAAAACTGAGTTAATTAAAAATAGTTTTAAAAAACTTAAATGACTAGACTGATAAAAATTTTTACACATTGAGGATAATGGAAACAACTGATTTTAATATAAGAATTAAAAAAAAATAAAAACGCAAAGTTACATTAATTGATACTAATTAATAAAATAAATATTCTGAAAACCAAATTCAATAACAATAAATTTAATGAAGATAACCGAGTAAAACAGATGTTGATAATACTTGGTTATCTGACATAAGAAAAAAGGAACTAGGGCATAGAGCTTATCTGCCTAGTGTACTCGTATCACTGCAGTTCACTAGGTTGCCCTAAAAACCACAGCAAAAATGAGTTCACAAGGTCATTAGGATATCTATCATGCGGTTCTATTTACATGGATTTGGGCTTATCATGAATAACCAATCCAAACGCATATCGGTATGTTAACATTGAATAAGGTATTCTTTACACTTAATTTTATATACTTCAGATTATTTTAAAACTGATGCAAACCTCTCCAACTCCGACGGGGTCAAAGGTCGGCAGTTTGTAAAAGGCGACATCGTTGGTGTTATCGGCACCAGTGGCGAGTAAGCTTCTCGACGGATTTATTGCTATGGAATGGATTCCGCACTGAGCCGCCGCGTTTGAAGGCCCGTACTGACTGGAACTCCTCTGCAGCGGAATTTGAACTAATTTTTTGGTCGATATGTCGTACACCATCAGCTGCGGGATACAGTAAATTCATCAGAGTTAAACAGATCAGTTACAATCATTATTTCGTACCTTATTGCACTTGGACCCGAACACGATCTGGTGGTCATTTAGCCATTCTGAACAGAAGATTTTGTCCATCATCCCCAAGTTGACTAGCCTTTCTCGCCACAGATTGTGGTGCAAGTTACTCAAGATATGTCTCGTGGCGTACTCGCGGTCAACCGACACAGGCGAGATTCTGTCCATACCCAGGGCCCGGTGCGATATGAGGTCCACAAAGTTGTGTGAGACTCTGTGAATGACGTAGTTGATGTTGTCCTCTTCGTCGCTGTCGTCGTAGCGCAGAAACTCGTCCCCGTTCAGACTGCATTCGATCGTGCTCGTCGTGGCCGAACTGCAACTCGATTCCGATCTTAGGTCTTCCCGATCTGTGTTAATATGTAACAGGTTCTTTTTGGGCAGAATGCGTACTGATGGGGACATGGTACCGTAAACAGGACGCTTTACTACATTTGCCATTCTCTTATTCTCCAATTAAAATAAACTCGAGAATAATTTCTCAGCCTTTTTCTCAACCAACAAAAGCCACAAAACTTGGCAAAACAGCTGATTTCAATTCAGCCTTGTGCTTTGTTGTGGTGACCAGAGGAGAATGAAATGAAAGTGAAAGCTAGTTAGGTAATGTTACGGTACACACAATTTATAAATAATGCAATTAGGTACCCCAAACAGTTTTAGAAATGCCCACTAGATGGCGCGACCTATTCGGAAGTATTAATGAACACCTGGTCCGTCCAGTAGGGGGTATACGATGCCAAAGTGGGTTCCGTGCCACTGGTCATCGAATATAAATAAATTTAGCTTAAATACATTTTACTGCAGTATTATAAGTTAGCACTGGTTTATAGGATGGGGAATAATAAAAAATCGTATTTCCCGACCAATGGGGTATAACTAGGGGTGGAGCAAGGGGCGGAGTAAAGGACAGTTGCATGAATATATTGATTTAAAAACTATAACATCAGTTCGATTCGTCGGAGATAAAGTTGCGAACATAATACAGTCAAAAGAGTTTAATTGTAAATCTAATCATTTATTGAGTGAGATATTAAACATCAGGGCAAAACATACGATTCTCTTTTCGCGTGGAGTGCATAGGACAAGTACATATAAGTACATATATTGAACAAACAGCACTCGTGCAATTTCACTGCTTACGATTATATGTCACATAAGTTTATTTAGTATAGTTTAGTTATTAGAAGCATTATAAATATAAGACACGTCGACGAGTACATGTAATTTGCAGCACCGCGACCGTCTGCGCCCCATATGACGTAATCCAGCGCTGCGGACATCTCGGCTATGATCACCTTACGCTGGTCAGTAGTCACAGCTTCTGCTGCCGCCAACGGAAAGCTACGAGAACAAAACGTAAAATCATCTGGGTGATTCAACAAGATAAATGAAGAACTTTCCACCAAATGACAATGAAACATGAACTTGACAGTAACGAACAAGCAAACAAAACTTACGACACAATAGCAAACCAACTAGATAACCAACCACCAAACGACCAACCAGCTAACCAGCCAACTTATATCCAGCCAAATGCCTAGCAAACAAGCTAACAAACTCACTAACTATGTAAATAATTAACAAACTAAGCTACTAGCTAACTAATTAGCTATCTAACCCATTAAAGAATAACCAACTAACTCACTATTAGCTAAGTATTTAAACTAACTAGCTAACAAACATAAGTTAACATAACTAAGCAAAAAAGCAAGGACCAACTACATCAGTTAAACTAGTTTTAACTAACACATTAACGAATAATTACGCGATTAACAACAAGAAAACCTAGTTAATTGCTGACTAAATAATTAACTAACTGACCAGGTAGCTGAGTAACCAGCTAATCAATTAATTAAAGTCATCAGGTAACACTAAGTAACTGACAAACTAACTAACAAACCAGCCAGCGCGCAATATACAAGGAAACCATCCTGACAGCCAGCACTTTTCAACTAGGTGATCAAGTAAAAAGTAGGCAAGTACCAACTACACTAGTCAAACTAACTAAAAAATCAACTAAATAACTGAGTAACTGGCCGACTAAATAACTTACTAACTAGCCAGGTAACCAACTAACATAGATCAGCTAACTAACAAACTAGCTTCCAGTATATAAAGAAACAAAACTGACGGCCATAATACTTAAAGGAAAGAGGCATTCAGTATGAAAGAAACTTACATACCAGTTAGCCAATCGACCAAGAAACAAAAGTAGTGGATTGCAACAAACAAACAGACCAGCGAACAAACTAATTAACTAACAATAATCCCATACTTTCTGATTTGTTCCGTAAGAAGGGCCTTGAAGTTGTTGGCCGTTATACTGCGGACTGCCACGGGGGTCAAACCGGCCATTGAACCAGCCGGAACGGAGCGAAGTTCCTCCGCACTTAGCCCTCCAATCACGCTACCTATATTCCGTACCTACTAATCGAAGTAACACGTGAAACAGTCAACATTGCACCAAACCAGATAATCGATTTCGATATGAATGAAGAGTTTAAGTTATACCACAGTGGCGTTCCATGACGAAGGTGCTTGGAATACATCCTGTCTCTTGGCAATCTGTGCTAAAGCCGTTAAAACTTCCGAATCGCAGTTTTCCAGAATGCCGATGATGGGAGAAGCGAACCTGTAACTCTCCGGTGGAATCTGCTGGATGCTGCTGACCGGTAGGCCGCAGGTCAGGTAACCCAGAGTGTTAAGGTTTTGTCCCGTGTACTCGCTCGGTTTCTTCCAGTCGAGAAGAGCTTCAGAGGTGAGTGCCTTCAACTGATATTAACACACATCTTGAATAGATTTCAATTGGTAAAGCTTCTAACTATACAAGTTAACAGCCCCGTGTACAGTTGAGCAAAGAAAGAGGGTCTTTTTGGAAAATCAATTGCTTATTACTCCCAAACTGTCAAAGGTAGAGCAGCCCCCAAAATACTGACCGTAGAGCTAAAAGTACTTAAGATAGTCGTAAAGTTTCGCCTAAATTGGCTCGTCGCTAGTTATCTGGAAATAAAATCCTAAATTTTTAACAATTACACTATGATTTCCGCCGTTTAGAACCCTTTACTTTGCTTTAAACTATAGGGGTATTCTACGACTTAAAATGAAGTTAAGAAACCTGTTCCTTGGTCAAAGCTCTATCCTTCAATCCGATGGCTGCAATCACATCTGGACTGCTTAGCGTCAGTTGTTTAATGGAATCAGTGTCCATCCCTCGTAGGACGTAGCCGAGTTGCTTCAGCTGCGAGTCTGGAATATTTGGCACTCCACCGAATGACTGATTAAAAACCAAATAAAAGACGATAGCAAGTTAGCATTGGTCAATGAACATAATAGTAAAACTGTAGTACAGCTTTGAGTTTCTTCCATATGACTTGAGCCTGTTCTGTGCTTAAATAGCGCATGCCCATTTCATATAAGCACTGTTCAACTTGCTCCAGCGGAAGAGTGTCCAGTAACTGAGGAGAGAACGCTGCAGCTCCGAAACCGCTGTTGATGATGGCGTCACAGTTGAGTTTTTTGGTTTCTTTTGTTTGGATAATTTGCGAACAAATGGGAAGAGTTTAGTATTTGCATGTCTGGTCATCGATCTACCTATCCACCTATCCATGTCTGTCTGTATATTTGTTATTCTATCTCTCTATCTCTCTATCTATCTCTCTATCTCTCTATCTATCTCTCTATCTCTCTATCTCTCTATCTATTTCTCTATCTATCTATCTATCGATCCATCTATCTATCTCTCTATCTATCGATCTATCGATCTATCTATCTATCTATCTATCTATCTATCTATCTATCTATCTATCTATCTATCTATCTATCTATCTATCTATCTATCTATCTATCTATCTATCTATCTACCCATCTATCTATCTATCTATTCTATCTATATCTATCTACATACTTAAAACAGTGTTACTGAGGACATGGTATGGCCATTAACCTCGTTTTGCTCTCGTGGAGTTGATATTGTTCATTCCCGGAATGATTATTCTGTTGTCCTGGAAGATGTTCAAAGCAGCTGTAGCTTTCCGACTTTTGACGCTCTCCAATCCGCTGTTCAACAGACCGAGTTCTGGTCCCAGTTCGGTAATGCAGGCTAACTATTGATTCGTATGAAAAGTTTGTTAATAACGATTAAGTTGAAGCAAGCAAACACGAAGCAAGGATCTCTTATAATAGGTAAACCAGCAGCAAGCAAAAAACAAACAACAAACAAGAATAGAACCGATAGATATAGACCAAAACAGCGATAAACTGAAGCACCTACATCAGTAGCAACAACTTAAGTTAGTAACAACTGAACAAGACGCATTGGCACAATATACAATCCAGATACAGGATAAGATGTCACCCAACAACAACTTACTTTTACAGCTTGGCTAAGGTGCCTCAAGTGAAGCGAAGGCTCATAATCCACTGTACATTCGCATTCGATGATCACATCATCTCGAATGACATTAAGTTCATCAACCGACAAGGTGTCGATGGAGCAGCACACAACAGCCATAGTATCAACATCCCACGATCCAGGATCCCTTTTGAAACAATTTTAAAAAATGTTGAGCGAGGTTGGGGTTTAGCATTTTAGAATTCTTCTAGATTACCCGTAAGCAGCTTTGATTGACTGGCGAATTCCAGCACGCTGATCAGCATTAAGGCACGGTCTGGCAGACAGTCCAGAAAGAATGTCGACATCTCCCTGTCACATGTTTCCGTTATGATTAACGAATCGCATGTAATAGTAGTTGACGCGTCATTGCTATAGCACTGCATAGTTATTTGTCTTCATGCTTGTTTAGTACCTAAACCTTTAGTAAGGTCGTTTGTTTGATTGCAGCTTGCTTGTTGGCATTGCGCAAGTTGGTTTGGATACAATTATTGGTAAGTGTATTGATTCACCTGAAGAAAGGGTAAGGCATATTCCAAAGCGCGGAAGCTAAGTCGCTGGATGTCTCTTCTGCTAAGATCCAAAACAGCGTTTCCAAGTAAGACCAGGTCTGCATCGTTCAGCTCTCCGTTATCCTTATTCTGAGCATTCAATTTTCATAACAATACGCAATACTGATAGTTGATAGTTAGAGAAGGATTAACTCACTAATGCATAGAGTCCTTGTTTCAGTATAGCAAAGCGCTTTGCACGAGGTATCGTGTAATAGTCGGCCATTGGCAAGTTACCCATCGCTCGTAGGATTTCGATTTTCTTGGCCGGGCTAACCAACTCTAGGGCTTCATTGCTACATGTAAGGGTACAGAAACGATTGAGTAGTTTTCGTATAGTCATTAGCTAAATGAAACTGGCAAGTGTATTAGTTGTACCTGAAACCAGCGAGGACGGTAGCTGGATAGATATCAAAATTGGTAAGCCAGGCATTCTCTATCACGCTCCGGTCGTTATCGTCAATATCCAAGCGTCGGGCTCGAGTGTAGTTCCTCAACCGCGATTGCAGAGCGCGGACCTGATTAGAATGTGTTTTGGAAAACATAACATAAAGGCGTTTTAACTTGGATATATTGTATACAGTGTTGTAATGTTTGGAACTAAAGGCAAACTATCAATCAGGTATAGGCAGTTATAAGAGGTCTACCGTCTGTACGCTAGGTCCCTGTGCAGCTGTCCTAACCGCTGAAAGCAACGCAGGGGTATCGTTCAAGTTGATCCCGTTGATTTGGGTCCAGTTCAATGTGGCTATCAGCAGAGGATCATTTTGTAGGTCTTCCACTGTTACGTTCATGTTACCAAATCGAGAACCGCCATAATAAAGCCGCTACAAAGAAGTACAGAATAAACTTGTTATCATTGGTTTTTGTGCACAGGAAAGTTAATAGGGCTTACTATTAGCGAATCAGCAGGCATATTAGCGGCCAACCGTTTTAACTGGCCACTAGGCATCCTAGTCAAGTTACCAACGTTTAAGTAGGACTTCAAGACAGGGCCCATGTCAAGGGATGAAAGGTCGTAACCACCCTCGTGCAGCTAGATGATCAGAATTATTGCATTGACTCAAAGAACAGCACGATCTAAATGCAGGAAACCTTGTTTAACACTGCAGAGATCTGTCCAGGCGTTAACCAATCAGCAGCCGCGTCGATACGTTTCAGAGCTGACTGTATCTCAGAAGGGTACGAAGAAGTGACGTCCGTAAAAGTAGCACCGCTCAAGAACACCGACGGGATATTGTAGAAATCTAGTCTGCCATTACTACGAAACAGCTGGGTGGCCGATGGACTAAGTCTAGATATCTGCAAGCCCGACAAAGTCATATAAACAATACCTTATGTTGTTTTAATCACAAGAGCGCGATAGAAAAGTGTTAGACGCTACTGCCATCTAGTGGTACGTAAACGTACTAAATGATTGATTAGGTACCAGGTTAACTTACATCGCCATCTTTGAGATACCCAGCTGATTCGTCGATGGCCAGCCTTTGTATAACAGCACGATCCACGTAGTTCAGTCGCAAGGTATGGGTCCATAGTTTACGGGGAGCGACCTTCAAAAAGCCCGGGCCCAGTTTGTTCAAGTCCTGGCTAGTGAGGGAATCCATGTTTTTGCCGCTGAGGTGATACTGAAGCAAGGCTCTGTAGGTACGTTTGGGAAGAGCCATTCCACGTAGAATGTAGCTATCCATCCTGTCAGCCCATACCGATATCAAGGGAGACAACCGCGATGAGTTTTGACTGATTGGAAGGTACTGCGGCAGGAAGTACGGGCCCAGTCTGCCTAAACTGAAAACCAGAACTTGTATTAATACAATCCACATGCTATTTAACTTATAGCTAAGTTCGCAGGTGTTGCATCTTGCCCGAATTTGAGCATGTGGTCTAAAGAGGTACCTGTCAAGAAAGGCTCCAAACTGGTCCGGAGTAATGGTGTTGAAGAAGTTGCCCTTGTTCTCGGAGATTCTGCGAACGATGCAGTAACTCTGGGCGGTATCCCAAGTCGTAATCTGATACATGCATTTGGTATAAGTTACGAACTTTTGCTTATCTAGTTAATTAACGTGTTGAGTAGGTAATTAGTTAGGTTAAGGTGACAGGAAAATGTGGTAACCTGCGATAAAACGGGCAGCACTGCATCCAGGACGCTGCTCTTGATAGTCTGCAGCGACTGAATGGTCAGCGACGACAGCAGCTGCTGGTTGCTGCGTAGAATATCTTCAGTCCACTCGCTCTGTTTGCCGTAGGCCGACAGCAGCAATTTCAGCTGCACTCGCTGTAAATTCTGTGTTAACTTACGCAAGTACTCACAAATTGTTCTAATGACTCTTGCAATTAAGCTTTACTTTGATAGATATTGAGAACTTTCGGATGTTACGTTATTAAGAGGGTAGATACGAACTGGTTAATCTCATACGGCAGGTAAGAAAGTAAACTTACATGAATGTGAACGATCTGATCGGAGAAGTCGGCGCCGGCTGAGGAAGATACACCGGTCATACCGCAGCCGAAGGATCCATCCTGGGCTGCTAATAGGCGCTGGAGTCTTCACAACAACAACCGCAAATTATTTAGATTTAAACGGAAAATTTGCATTATATTTCGCTATATCCAATAGAATGTTATTGTGGTAATATACCAATCATAAAAATAGTGTAACCTAACTTGTTGATTATAATAATGCCAACATGAAATGTTTTGGTAATCATTGGTGGTCAAATCGAAAAGAGTCACATAAACAGCGATTAGAATCACTGTTATTTTTTAATACAATTCTAGAATGAATGAGGCAAACTGGGGCAAAATGTAGCGTGATATAACCACTGAATTCACGAAGTCTAATTCCGTTCAAATAAGAAAAGTAAAAGATGAGTGAAATATTCTAACTACAAAACATTCCTACGATATAAATTCTTAATGCTTGTCACCTCAGTATCAAAGTCTTCCTGTTAGAAAAAGAATAGAAGAATCCTCAGTAACTTACAATGATAGTGCAAGGGAGCGATCCTCGATCCTCATGAGTATATCCGCAGGAAGAGTAGCAGTAACAGTCCCACCCAAGAGATCCAGGGTCTGCGAATTCCATTGGTCGGGCGAGTCGATGTAACGGAGTCCTTGCCTGACCATCGTCTGGACGTCTTTACTGCATCGCTAGATAGATAGGTAGATAGATAGATAGATAGATAGATAGATAGATAGATAGATAGATTGACAGACAGACAGACAGATAGACAGGTAGATAGATAGATAGATTAAAACCAGAAATAAGCAAATCCCTGGCTAAAGCAACACCATTTCATTTTTAATTCATCGAGAAAGTGCTATATGACGTCACAGTCACCTGATCCTGCATATAGACAGTTTTAGATTGATAATAAGACGTATAAATACCCGCCCATAGTCGATACTAGAGAGGAGCTGGATAATCTGCTGACTGGTTAACCGATAGCCCAGCCGTTCCAGAACTTTGGCAGCTTCACGGTAGCGTTGCATCGACTGGAAGTTGCGCACCACGGACATCACTTGAGTATCTTTCAAGATTCGCAGCAGGTCTTTCTAGTAATATTACAATGTCATCAACAACTTAATCGCCTTTGAATTCATAATCAATCAAAGCGCCAACGAATATATTACTTAAACGAGATAATTGTAATACTTTCTAACGTTATAATCATAAGATTTACTTGAAGCATTGCTATAGTGTTGGTATCGAGTTGTCGCAAGTCGAAATCGCTGATCTGATTGTCAGTGGTATCGTTACGTAGCAGGGCTTGTTTGATACTTTCGGGTAGGCTGTCGAAGACTGCCCGGTACCGCGAAATCTCTAGACAGTCAAAACGTTAAGTAAAGCTAATTAATTTTTATAATTACGATAATTGAAACATGGTAATTTAGATGGAAAGTGAAGAATTACCCGTTCCAAATATTTTGTAATCGGAACCTCCATAGTACTGATACATCTTTTGGAACATGACTGGAGCCGGCTTGAGAGGCTTCGTCAAAGGGTAAAAGTTAAGAAACTTAGTTAATTACTAAATTATACCTACTAATAACCCTAATTTGAAGACAATTAAAGATTCAATTACTTGATAGTTCCCCATTGGATTACAGTTCAAAATAACCTTGAATAATAAGGGCAATTACCGGAGTCAACCTTTGGATTTTAATAAAAAGTAGTTTCAAATTAATATTAACAGAAATATTAAGTAGTCCGGCTGAAAGCACGTTACATAAAACAGTTTATTTGCTGTTAAAACTTATAGTAATTAATAAGTAGCAAATGAGCAGTCGGTTTATAGCTTACCATTTCTTCCGGAGACCTAGCTTCGGCTAGATTCGGCAAACCTGTTGCAAAATGAATTGAAAATTTTAATTAATAATAAGTGATTTAACTTCCAGACATGACAATATTAGGTTAACAACAAAAACATTACAATGATTATTTACGACTGTATGTAAGCTTACACTTTATAAGTTCTGATGACAGTCTATTCAAATTATTAGTAAGTGATTTATAATTAAGTATCTTATGTACAAATGCAACTTACCTCCAGCAGCAATGAGCGAAATCACTGCAACTGTCGTCTTGATGAAGAGCTCCATGGGTCTGCTATGCTTTTCACTTTCCTGCAGTTTGATTATGTAATGAATACGTAATTAGCTCACTCATCGTTCCACTTGATTCAAGACAAGCGAGGTGTTCCGATGGAAAACGAGTAAGTTGTGAATTTTTGCGGTGTAAAGTATAATGAGAGTGTAATTGAGTACGTTTCTTTTTCTCCGCTTTTTATTGACGAGTTCGACTAACGTGTGTATAAATAATTGATTGAGCAGCCAGCTGTTTCCTTTCGGCCGGGTCGCCTTACATTAGTGGCTCAACCCTTAATTACCAATAAACACGTCAAACTTAATTTACGTTCTGCTTTCCAGTGCACCTGTTTTATTCGATATACTGAACCTGGTGCCAATTTATGTTTCGTGCAATTGTTAGTTTATTACAGTATACAGATAGGCAGATAGATAGGTAGGTAGCTAAGTGGTAGACAGATGATTGGGAAGGTGTAGATAGATAAATAGAATAGTTAGATAGATAGAATAGATAGATATATAGATGGCTGGATAAATCGGCAGATAAATGAATGGGTGGATAAATAGATTTAGACAGATGGACAAATACACAGGCAGACTGACAGGACGATAGACAGAAAGGTAGACGTACGTAGATAAATAGGTAGACGATAAACAGATAGATAGATGGATGGATAGATAGCTATAGACAGATAGACAAATACACAGACAGACTGATAAACGATAAACAGAAAGATAGATACGTAGATAGATAGATAGACGATAAACAAACAGATAGATAGATGGATGGATAGATAGATATAGACAGATAGACAAATACATAGACAGATAGATAGATGGTAAACAGAAGGGTAGATACGTAGACAAATAGATAGACGATATACAAATAGATAGATAGATGGATGGATAGGTAGATATAGACAGATAGACAGACAGATAGACGATAAACAGAAAGGTAGATACGTAGATAAATATATAGACGATAAACAAATAGATAGATAGATGGATCGATGGATAGATATAGACATATAGACAAATACATAGACAGATAGATAGACGATAAAAAATAAATAGATAGATAGATGGTTAGGTAAATACGTGCATAGATAAGTATAGATAGACAGACAAATACTATAGACCGACCATAGACAGGTAGGTATATATATCGATAGATAGATAGGTAGACAAATGGATAGATAGATAAATTGATAGATAGATAGATGGTTAGGTAAAACAGGCAGATAGATAGATGAATATATAGTTAGTTATAAATAAATATAGATTAATAGACGTCAAGCATTTAGATGGTTAAAATAGTAGTAAATTGTAAGGGTTGCTATATCGCATATTTATAAATGTACTAAACCGACTTAACTGCAGCTTAATTACAACTTACCATATCTGCTTAACTTACATGCAAACTAAATTAAATCACGTAATAACAGATGATGGTTATAATCACAACTTTGCACCATGTTTTACATTTCGGTTGGTTAAAGTTGTTCCTATTGATTTCCGTATTGACTCCAGCCCAGTTTAAAATTAAAGGTAATATTGAATTCATATATCAAGGTAAAGAAACAACGGATAGTCAAGTTTCCAAAGCAGATTTCAAAACTCTCGCGTTGCTTTAAGGGCAAATCAATAGAACTATAACACACCAATACCATAATAGCCACAAAATCCAAATTAATTTAAGTAAATATTTAATTTCTGTCCATTCAATGCCGATCAACTTGCATCTTACTATCATAAAAGACTCATTCAACTAAAACAAACTATTACGGTAAACTTTAATCTACAGTAATTAAAAACTGAAATAGAAATGAATTACAGACTAATTCACAATAACAGGAGTAAATATTATTTATGTATAATATAATATAATAGTATAATATAATAATTAAGAATAAGATTACCAAAGTGTCTTCTGGGTCTAAAAGGTAGTTGTCATCGACACGCTGCCCACTGAATAACTGCGGTCCGTCTCACTCCTAACCAGGGGTTACAACGCTCCCGATTGCAAGTCATAACAGCCGCAAATGGACACCGATCACGTTTACCTTTCGTTCGATATGGCCAGCGAAACTCCACTTGGGGCGGTAAAAAAAAGGCAAGAGGGAAGAAAAAGCTGCCGGGGTCACGAGTAGCTTTTGCGGTGTGTATTCCTAGCAACGCATTGTTGATGTCTTACCCTTTTGGCTTAGGGTCAGGTAAACACAAGCAACACCTAGAACGTGAAAGCAACTTTCCAACGACAACACATACGGTGCAAAATGACACAAAACAATGCGGCGAAAGTAACTCGAAAATTACACTGAATTGATATAAAAAAACGAGATGACGTATTGCTATTTTTAACTTTAGCAAAATTATTTTTTAACCTGTTTTTTTTTTATCCATGGATTAAATTCCGTAAAATTGTTCAACTGACCAAAATTTGAAAAAATACGGAGCTATAAATGAATGAAACTTCACGTTTGTTGCTTATTTGTTGTTGTTGGGTTTTATACGATATCGGTTGTTCTGGTTTCATTATGGCGGTATTTGTCGTAATCGAACTCGTTGAACCAGTCGATTTGGTTCCTCGGCGATCTCAAGTGGAAAAACTCCAGACAATTCTGCAGGATCCCGCGGGAAAAGGGCGAGGAATGCTTGTTGTGACCGCGGCTGTCCTTCCGATGAAAGTGAGTGTAGCGGCCGACGTTGAGGCGCTCGTTGGTCGTCATTCCTAAATAGATTAGAGTTAAAATTAATTGGCTAGTCGAAAGCCAACTGGTTATTTCAGTACTGTTCCTTAATATTTTACACTCTGAATTACGTCTACATTATTATCTAGGTATTTACGACGACTCACCGAGGACGATCACTTGGTGGATCTGACAGACGAGCAGGATGGTGACCCACGTGGCGTGAACGGCGGCGTTCAGGGCGGTCAGGATGAGCCAGCCGTCGCAGGTGAATGCCGCCGAGACAACTAAAAATTCAAAATTGAAAAAAATAAATAAATAATCACTGAAAATTCAATAAAATGGCAAATAACTAAAAAAGTAATAAAGTATTTTTTAAAAAATTGGGAACAACAAAAAAATCTTTTAATTTTTATTCAATTTAATTTTTTTAAAAATATTATTCAATTCAGTTTTTGTGTTCGCGATTTTAAACTCTCACGCATTAGTAAGTTTTAGCTAACCTGGTTTTGTCTGCGGTACTTCAGTTTATAAATAATGTTCAGTGAGAGTTGTTTTTGTTATTTGCAGTATGTGTTTGCGAATAGCGATCAAATGAAGATGAACTTTATAGTTATTCATTAGCTGGGAAATTTACAAGGAAAAAGAGAGTGAAAAGTTGAGTTGACTCGTACGAAACACGGATACGCGGTTGAGAAGACTGCAGTTGAAAATTGCGCGAAATATCGAGCCGACTCATATGCGACATGTCGATAAGGAGTTGAGTCGAGCGCCATTGAAAAGAGCGTCAATAGTTGACTCGACTCATGTACGACACGTGGACACGCAGTTGAGTCGACCGCAGTTGAAAAGAGCGTCAAATGTTGAGTCGACTCATGTACGACACGTGGGTACGGAGTTGAGTCGACCGCAGTTGAACAGACCGTCAAAGGTTGTGTCGACTAATATACGACACGTCGGTAAACAGTTGAGTCGACCGCGTTGCAAAGAGCGTAAAGTTGAGTCGACTCGTATACGACACGTGGATACGCAGTTGAGTCGACCGCAAAAGAGCGTCAGATGTTGAGTCGACTCACGTACGACACGTGGGTACGGAGTTGCGTCGACCGCAGTTGGAAAGAGCGTCAAAAGTTGAGTCCACTCATGTACGACACGTGGGTACAGAGCCGCGTTGTCCAATGCCGCAATTGAGTCACTGAGTCATGACGATGTCATAGATGGTCATGGGAAATCACTATGCTGACCGTGCCCGGACTGGCTTGGCTCCCATGTAAAGGGATAGGAGAAACGATTCTACAGAAAAAGACAGGGAATTTTGCAAAGGTGGGAAGAAAAACTCAAAAAATAAGGAAAAAAAAAACGTGAAATGGAAAAAAAGTGAACAATAGGTCTCCTTCCTGTAGTCAATGGAGACAATGGAGACAAAAATCCTACCGTCGAAAAGTCTGACTCCTCCCGGGCCGCCGGACGGGCTGCATTGAGACTCCCAGAATTGATAGGCTCCGCCGAGAAAGACGAGGCAACCCAGAGCGAGAAACAAGAGGTAATAGATGAAAAAACGATGATTGTAGACTCCAATGCAGTTGCCAACCCAGGGACAGTGATGGTCGAACCGGGCCACGCATTTCCCGCAGGCAGAGCAGTGTTTCGAGCGGATCGGACGCCGCAGCAGGCAGCAGCTGCAGAAGTACTGCGGTTCGAAACCAGGCCCGCGCTCGGCCAGGTGTTTAATCGTCTGCAAACAAATATCAGTTCTATCGAGTTTGAGTAAAAACAGAATTTCATTATAGTTTATATATTTAATATACTGTGATATACCATATATAATTAGCGATATAAAGAATCAATTAAGATTACTTACTAATTAATTTACAATTTAAGCACTATATTACGAAGATTTCATGATATACTTCGTATTTTTGCTCCAAAGTTGTGGAGATGATTCCGGGGTCTCCCTTCCACGTTTTGAAGAAGGTATAGCAGAGTAGGGCGGCGACAGTAGTGAAAAATAAATTGGTACCCACAGAAACTGAGGGCGCGAGCCAGACGAACCACGTGACTAGTATCCACCACTAGGAAAAAATGTACTTTCTTCGTTACATAATTTTCCGCTTTAATTAAATTGTCTGATTAATAAGATAACAGAACGTAAAAAATAACATAAACAAAATTAAATAAATGAAAATAAAAATTACAAAAACTAAAAAATGAATAAAGATAATAAAATAAATAAAGAAAAGTTAAATACAAAAGATAAAAACAACGAAACTGAAAAATATTAAAAACATAGTACTACCCTCACCGAGGAATAGTTTGTCTCCATTGCTTTCTTTTCTGCACCACAGTACAGTACTT
>JAIQCU010000524.1:0-44358 GCA_022114935.1 Leptestheria dahalacensis | reverse complement strand
TAGATTGCAAGGGGGAAAAAACTCGCCGTGACGTCACGACTGTGGGCTCAACTCCAACCGAGTTCGGTCAATATCCGTGTAAACAGCTCACATGTCCCCAAATGACCTTGTTGATTACTGCCGGTGCTCTCAAGTTGCCAACCGAAAAGGCTTTAGGTACGATCTGGAGACTGGGCAATCTGGAATTACGTGGAAGGCTTTGAACTCCAGACTGCGATATGCAGGGCGATTGCCGTCTAGCCCTAACCGGGGTCTTGCTAAAACTCGGGTGAATTGTTTTTAAAGTCTCCATTATTTTAACGGGACCGCAGTGCTGTGTGTACGTGGCATCAAGCGGGTGCATCTGTTGATACGGCCTGGAGTACAGAATTATTGAACGGTGGCCGGGTGGATACATTGTGTG
The DNA here is from genome assembly GCA_022114935.1 of Leptestheria dahalacensis. NCBI lineage: Eukaryota > Metazoa > Arthropoda > Branchiopoda > Diplostraca > Leptestheriidae > Leptestheria > Leptestheria dahalacensis. Next base: position 43,955 of record JAIQCU010000524.1, on the reverse strand, counting down.
GCTCTGGGCGTGTGCCAAGGCCACGTGGAGGGAACGCGCGCAGTCACGCCATAACCGTAAATATCGGAAAGCCAAACTCTTTGAACAAAAAAAGAACTTGATAAGCGACGCTTGCCAGCGAAAGGCGGCGAGAATGGAAAATAACAAGAGGACGAAAAAATTACCCTGCCCGAAATCTGGGTGGGACGAGAAAGATTGGCGGAAAGCAATTCATAAGATAAGGCGAAATAGGCAGGGCTTGTGTAAAGCACGTAGTGTTTACCTCCAGCCAATCAGCAGCGGGTTAAGGAGGCAGAGCTGCTTTGAATAGGGGGGGGGCCACGTGCGTCAACCGCCACGTGCTTCTGGCCCCGGTTGTTTGTAATCGGTAGCCGAGAACTTGTTTATGCAGACGTGTCGTCCGGCCTAAGCGGGACGCGGACAGTGTTGCGCGGCACGGGCTTGTCTCCAACCCAGGCGCGTCTGGGCAACGTGCCCGGGGCTTCCGTTTTGTTCTCGCTGCACGCAACGTGACATGGTGATGTCAAGCGACACGACTTGGAAGTCGACGCGACTTTTGTGTTAAATGACTACTCGAATCGTGTTTTTGCCAGTCCACTTACTCAACTTGAGATTTGACTTGACTTAATGACTGAAGATTTAGTCGACTTGTCCACTCGATTCGGCCTTTTTAGTGTAAAAGATTCGACTCGACTCGTGCCCGTGCAAGTCGATTGACTTGACTTGTCCACTCGAGTGTGCCTAAATGAATTGAATCGACTCCACTTTGGCCCGTCTCGAATTCCAGTCGAAGTCGAGTCGAGTTGTTGACATCTCAATCGTAACAATGTCAAGTCGTCGAGTGGAGGTGCGCGTTTGTTTGTCGGACCTCTGGTGCGTTTTTGGCGGCACTGAACTGTAAAAATAAATAAATGAATATTAAAAAGTAAATACGCGAGCTACGTGACACTTGTGTTGGTCATTTGCTTTAACACGTTTCAACACTAGCACTTGGAAAAAACAACGGAATCGTCAAACTTTATGGGGAAAATTTACGGTTACTCTGATAATGCCATTCAATTATTAGTGTGTAAAAAGAGATATAATTCTGGTGATTCTTTTGAATTTTAGGGTTTTTTTCCGAATTCAAGGCTGAAACGTGTCAATATTCTTTATTAGAAAGAGGGTTTAGTCCGCGTTCTGGCACCGTCCTTGGCTTTTTTTAAAAATAAATTTCTTTACGAAATAAATCTTCCATTTTTTCTATGAGATGTTTTTTTTCGGTAAGAGCAAGAACCTTCGTTTTTTCCTTTATTTTTTGATAGTTTGGTGGAGAGAACAAAGCTCGTCTGCGTGCTGAAAGATAGAAGACGCACGCACAGGGTCAGGGACAAAAAAATAGGACCGTTGGAATACATCAACGAGGGGATAATTACACGACAGTGGCAATAAGCTACATAACAAAATACACAAATATCAGTATAATAATATATTTACAGATATTCCAATGTAAAAATATATAGTACAGGCATAATAATAATACTTTTCAATGGACCAATAGTATGTACACAAGATTAGTATAATATGTGAAAGTATTCAAATATTTATATGTATTTATATAATATAGGCATAATAATAATATTCAACAGGCCATAGTAGTAATCCCCATTACAGTGGCAATAAGCTAGTTAAATCAATTTTATACATTTGATCTGATTGTAGTTTTAATGTAACGTTAACAGTTGACATTAATTTTATTCCAGTGACTTACAGAGGACGGTTCTTCAAATCACAATAATAAAAATGTTGTTTTAAAGTTCCTTTGTGAAATTAAATGCGTGTTTATATTCTTAGGCTAAATTTTCATATTAAATTTAATCTCGGCCGAGGCGGAAGAGCCCAATCATTATTTGTTATACACCATTTCGATACTAAATGCTACAGTCGCTCTGAATGTTGGAATGTGATTTTAAACGAAGGGAGTATATTAGGAATCAACGAGAATTCAATTGCCAAATTCAGGAACAATTAATTATTTACCTTTTTTTTAAATTCCAGACGTTAAAAAGGAAAGAGCGGGAATTCGAACACACGATGGAGCGCCTGGCCCGCGAAAAGATCTCGCTTCAGCAGCGTCTGGCATCACTGAAGAAGGAGGTTCCATCCATACCCGGCTACACTGCGGAGACCACAGCTCTCGACCTGGGTAGCGTGCTACCTGTGCTGCACAACAAGAACCACGTGGTAAGTGTTTCGGTACTGTTAGCCATCCTGAGTCAATTCTTGAACTGAATGTTTAGCTCCTATATTTATCGTGCTATTGTATATTTATTATTAAGTATTTTCGAAAATTTTGATTTCTTTATCCTCTATCTTTACTTTTGATTACTGGGTTGTTGAGTTATCACTGAGTTATTTATTTGTTGTTTTCTGACATTTCACTGGGGCTAAGCAGAGCGCGGAGCCCGGACCGTTGACCTACAGCAACCTGCAAGCTCACAACGCGAAATACGGACCGAATTCGGGACCGCAGCAGCACGTGGAGCAGGACAAAGAGAGCTGCTCGACGTCTACGGCGTCCGAACAGGGCGAGAATGATGCGGAGCAGGAACGACAGCTTCTCTATAGCATCGGGTAACCCTGCTGCACTTGCATAGACTTAAAAATAAATTCGAATTTAACGTAATTGATGGATTTGAATTGAGTTCTGTACTTTGTTTATTGGCCGATTCATTCTTTACATATTTTACCTTTATTAATACTTTAAATGTACTATTACTTAAAAAAATTTTCATCAGGTGCTGTTATTTTGGCTTGTACTTAGTGAGGTACTTGATAATTTCTTTCATTTCAACAGCCAAAAACGACGCTACGTCGAGTCCAACGGTCACGAGTTGCAACAGCTCCCGGTTAGACTGCAACCCAAATTCACACGGTCAGGAGTCAACGGCAACAGTTCTAGCAGCCCTGCGTACGTCATCGCGTCCCAAGACGGACTGCCTACCGACGGTGCGGGAGCCATATTTGTCCGGCAGCCGGTCACCCTAGCCAATGGGCTGTCGTCTCACGTCCAGTTGGCGCCGCAGATTTTTTCGACGCAGTCCGGAATGCAGTTGATTGGCTCCCCCCTCAAAGTAGCCCTCCAGCCATTGGTTGCTGTTCACCAACCTGGGACCAAGTCTATGGGCGAAGACATGAGCACCTCGTCGCTGCTTAGTGTCAGTGCGGCGTCGGCGACGGGCATCTGCATCCCGGCCGGAGTGGTGATCCCTGGGCTGGTGACGTTGTCCTCCGCTGAGAGTGCTGCTGGCGATTCCCGCGTAACTCAGGTCCATTCTACGCAGCAGTTTAGAGGCTCTCCCAGTGCTGTTCTCAATCACGGTGGCGTCTCTTCTTCATCGCCGGCAATAAGCAGCAGCGCTGTCACCGAAACTGGTATATATCTAACCTGCCGTCTTTATTTGCAAAAAACAATTAAACATAATTACAATGATAATAATAATGATATAATAATATAACAATAAAAGAAACGCTTTTGCCAAGCCGATGATGTCCCTTGTCTTGCAGTGATGAATTTGTCCAACGGTATTATCAGAACATCCGCGTCGTCAAGAACAGTGCCGCTGCAGCCGGTGGCTAGTGGAGCTGGTAAAATACGTTTTGATTGGTTATATTTTGCCTAGTAACCCTTTTCTAAAAAAATCTCAAGCTACTCGTCTAGAGTAAATTAATATTCTAAAACTGTTATTATACAGCTGAAGTTTGTTCCTTATTTGCCATTTGTGCAAGTAGAGTTTATGAATTAAGTTTAGTTAATTAACTTAACTAAGCTAATTCCCTTTTTGAATATCTAGTTTGAAATTAACCAAATATATTCTTTGATGTAGGAATTAGAGACGAGATTTAATATGCTTTTTAATTCACAGGGGGGCACGTTATAACTCCTATTGGTCGCTCCTTGCCCATCGTCACGTCGGTCGCTGTGATGCCGCCCAATAAGCACGTCACCCATATCTTGGCCAATACCTCATTGGATAAAGTAATTACAATTCATTTTCAAATTAAAAAAAAATCACGCTATGCCAAACAATCCAATCAACGCAGGTTGTTACCGGGCCGTTAATAAAAGCCGGGTCGATCCCAATCATCAGCGGCCAGTATCTGACTTCGTCTCAGCTGACCGGCGGACGCCACGTCATCAAGCCATTGGTAGTAGTAGCAGCCACACCCCCATCACCGGCGGCCCCTGCCAATCGCGGTTCAGACACGCCTCCTTCGTGAAGACATCACACGCCCCTCCGCCTCCGCCCCCGCCCCCCTCCCCGATCCTAGAATAGAAAATTATCCGAGGTGCATTCTCATCCTTCTTCCGTTTTTGGAGCAGTGGCTGTGATAGTGCCATGCGGGGAAAAAACGACGAAAAGCTACCGAGCGTTGTTATGCATGATTTGTTTTATTAATTTTTTTTTAAAACGAACTACGTTATAGGACGAAAAAAAACTAAACGTTATTCTCTGCAAAACTTGTCGTTTCATCCCAAAAAAAGAGTTAATAATAATAAACAGTAAAAAGAGGAGAATAAGAAAACTTCCGTGCGTGTTGGTTCGGAATTGTTTCCAAACCGATTACTTTCTTCAGGTTCCCACAGTGCAAACAGAAAACAGAAATGAAGAAGATTCAACAATTTTGTTACACTTTCCATTATCGCAAACTGTTTTGTGTCCTGAGCTTTTGTGAGTGGCGGATTGTGTATGCCGAATGCGCTAGTTATGTGTGTGTGTGTTCTGTTATTTTCTACATATTTGGTTTGTTCTCCGTTTGTTTCTCCCTCCCGTATCCAACCAAATGATGTGCTGAATGAGAGGAAAATAACCCCCGTAGTTGACTGTAATGATGACCACGTGATACCTTCTAAATTATTCGATGAACAAATTAGTGAATTCACCGGTCTCTGGAATAAAATTTCAAATGACTTCAAATCCTTGTTTTAAAGCAACCTTTGTTTTTTTACTGCAATGCGTCAATGTTCACCTGGACTGATTGATTAGTGTCATTCGTGTTAATTGATTACAATTAGAGAAAGGTATTAAATGACGTAAAAGACTACTCGTGACGTAATGTCGATACAAGCTCCCTATGTGAGTATAGAGTGATATCCGGTTAATGAAGCTTGTTGATTGATATATTCAGTTCCAATGATTCTATGTAGCATTATTGTATTCTACTGTACGGTACTGTTTACAGTTATTGATTACTGTTACGATTAATGGGGTGAATTTCACCGTGCTTAAAAACATTATTTAAGGCTGAAGTTCAGTGAACAGGAATATTACTCGACTTCAAGTACTTCAGTAGTTTACAGATTCCTATTTCAATTATTCATTGTTGAATTGCATTCTTGTAACCCCATTCTCGCCTGTCTCAACGACCACGATTTTATGGAATTTTTCAATTTCAAAAAGCTGAAACGCGACGGGTTAATTATTTGAGGCTAAGTTCAAACATACAATTTATTAAATATAAATAAATTCGAAATTTATCAACAGAACTTTGTGAAAAATTCAACATCAAGTTTAAATTATTTCTTTTTAAAAATCAGTTTCTATTTTCAAGATCTGGCAGCTTTTTCTAGTTTGTCAACAATCATAGTCACCAAATGTCAACCACGGCTTCCAAGGCATATGGAGAGCACAATATGAAGATAATAATCAACGAGAAGCAAGGCAATCACGGGCAGACCTTAAATTTAATTAAAGGCACAAATGGTAACTGAAATTTACTGAATTAAATGCGCTCTACAAGATTTGGACGAATAATAAATAAATATATCCGTGCAGAGATATATACACCTGATAAGACCTAATACGGTTCTATGGTAGTATAATTCTTTTTACTTATGTTTTTAGGAATTCACGTTGTTTCGGGCGACCTCACACGTAGCGGTGAGAACGATCGTTTCACCCTAAGCCAGAAGATTCAGCACTTTCTCGTGTCGGTGTTTCTACCCAACGGCTTCCCAACTTCAGTCAGCCCGGATTACATTCCTTATCAAATCTGGGATACGATTCAGGTGACTTAAATAATACTGAAACTGAAACAATCATAAAATACTCTTTATAAAACATTTTTATAGGCATTTGCCAGCAGTCTGACTGGTGCTTTATCCACCAGGGCCGTCCTTGAGGGAGTCGGGGTAGGCAGCAGTACGTCCACTCCACTGGCAGCCACCATTACGTGGTTAATTAAAGATGGAACTGGCATGCTAGGAAGAATCGGTTTTGCCTGGTGGAAAGGGTATTGAGATGTTATTTTGGCTGAGCCAGGTGAAACGTTTATCGCAATTCCAATGCTTGTGTACTCGCAGAACATCGTTGGATGCCGACAGCAAGAAATGGCGGTTATTTGCAGATTTTCTCAACGATACAGCGATTTGCATGGAGCTGTGCGCTCCTTTCGTGCTTGCTGCCTCGGGAGGACCGGGTGCCGCTCTGACAGGGCTGCTGTGCGCGGCGGGTTCTGCCAAAGCTATTGTTGGTGTCGCTGGTGGTGCAACACGGGCCGCCTTAACTCAACACCAGGTTAATTTAAAAAAATAAAATAGTGTAGTTGTCAGTTTTTTGTTATTAATAAACAATTTAGTATACTACAAGAAGCCAACTTAATTTTTACGCTGGTTTTCATTTGCAGGCGCGGTGCGGTAATTTAGCCGATGTTTCCGCCAAGGACGGGAGTCAAGAGACTCTCGTAAACTTGGCAGCACTCGTAACGAGCCTGTGGCTGCTTCCGTTAATCGCAGACTCTCCCTTGTAACCAAGACCCATTTCATTTTATAACGCATCTGGATTCATGAAAATTAAAATTTTAAATTTTAGCTCAACCTGGGCCTTGTTTATTCTCTTCACATTTCTGCATCTGTACGCTAACTATCGCGCAGTGAGGAGCGTCGTTATGCCAACCTTGAACCGATCCCGTTTCCTGATTCTCTTGCAGCGTTACATCGGTGCCAACGACGTCCTCGGAGTGAAGAGGACCAACGCCAAGGAACCTGTTTTCCTGGGAGTGGGATTGTCTGGTAAGTCTTGTTTTTTTTCGTCGTAGTAATTAACCAGATTTTTTAGGTTTATTATTATTATTATTATCATTATTATTTTGCAGAAGAGGATGTCTGCGGCTGGAAATTGAGATGCGGAGAACCCGTCAGTCACCTGCTTAAAAACTATGACGTTTACCTGTTGAAACAGCTTTTAACCATTTTCACCAATAAAAATTACATCATAATACCAGACGAGGAGCATAAAATGCTTCATCTGGTCTTCCGGAAAAACTGTTCCTCGCAGGATTATCTCGAAGCCTATTATAACGCCATCCTCCTAGGATCCATCAAGTCTGGGAAGGTGAACAGCGGACAGTTATCCGAAATGCACGGGGATTTGATTGATCTGTTAAAGCATGTGGTCAACAACAAACTGGAAGACTTATCGTGGAGCGATTTTAGCACCAGGTTATTAAGCAAAGGTAAATTCAGTTCCCCAATTTTTTATTTAGCATTATGGCCGAAACAGGTTAAATGAAATTATTTCAATTTAAAACAGGATGGAATTTGAACCAATCGCTGCTGGCTCTAGGGGAATGGCGAGCCAATTGGGAAATTTAAAGCTGGATTTTGGGTTTGCTAAAAATGCAATTATTCGCGTGTATTTCCCTTTTTTTATATCTCAATAAACGGTTTTAAGACTTGCGCGACTGAGATTATTGCGAAGACGATCCAGTTTGCGACAGGTGTTTGACGACATCGACCCAGTTCCAGCCGCGGGCTCGCTCGCCTTTGCCGTCCATGCGGTTCCACTGACGTCGTTTCTGCGCTTTGGTGAGGAGCTCGCGTTTCTCCTTCTTCGGGTCCTGGTCGTGCTGAGTGGACGCCTTGCGCAGAAGTTTGTTACAAGTTGTTGTTTCACTTTACCAAGATTGATAGACAAATAGATAGACAGGTTTGTACCTTGTCCGTGATATCCAACATGTCCATTGCTTCAGTGTTATCGTCTTCTGGCTGGCTGTTGAATATATCCTCAAGGTTTTCCTTCGTCCACTCGAAAAGCGAAAATGTCATGGCGGATCCTAGCAAGTTGGAAGCTTCCCCGTCGAGACGGCTGCGAATGGTCTCTTTTAATGCTCCTTTTCTGATTTAAATGTAGAATTAGTCTGTTTTGTTTATTTTTCTGAAACAACGGACAATGGTACATGTGCGTGTTGAAAAACATGTCCAAGTTAATGACCGGAGGCTCCTCGGGGTAAGACTCCGACCACCTAATCTCGAGCAGGAGCGAGCGGGCATCACCATCTTCTCCACACTGTAGCAAAATTAAGTTGTTTATTACTATATTCATAAAGAGTGATGAACATAAACGTATTTGATTAATAATTATTCGAATCGAATTTAGATTAGAACAGAAACAACACCTTGTACTGAAACACATTGGGCCCTATTTCTCGAAAGTTTGCGTCGCCGTCATAGATCGAACGGAGAACTTCTAATTCTTCTGCTTGGGACTCTAGATTCGTCATAGTCGATTCAGCGGGTTGCTTTTAATACAAATTAGATATAACCCTGAATCACTGTTGGAAACTGGTCCTTGTACGAATTGCACTTACGATGTAAACATTGCCAACAGGATACTAACAGTTGCTCATATAACCGCCAGGTGATGCCACATACCTTGATAATTACATTGCATTACTGTAATTTTTTTGATTATATATAGAAAGCTTTATTAATAAATAATCTAATCCCTTTGCCTTAAAGATTCAACGGAATCCAGTAAAACGCGCAAGGCAACCTGAATGTTTTAAGCATGTGCAGGTGGCGCTGATGCAGCTCATTCAAAAATCAATACGCTTTCGCTTGAATCCGCTTTTGTCCCCGCGAAAGGCTTCATCTCTGTTTCTCAACGCTTGACCTGGCTCGGTTATGGTCATTGGGTACGACTTTTTGACCGTACTTCATCAGAGATAACAACAGTAAGTAACTCAGCTCAATGGAAACTGAAACCAAAGTTTTAAAGGTCTCTTTTTTGGGGTATGTTATTGTAGCTGGCAGGTGAAAATGTACAGTAGCGTTGGACTTCCGCTGTCAAGAGCCATCAACAATGCCTCGAACTTCCAACAGCACCAGGTCAACTTGATTTCAATCAACATTCGGAATAGCAAGATGAAGGCGGGACGTCACGGGTCTAGCGAGGAGTTTGTCCCTCGTCGCTTCGGCTTGCCTGATTCTCAGGACACTTTAAGGTAATTCTATATTGATAAGATCTACATAGTTTTTTTTTTCTGTGCTTGCATCATACTTTGAGATACAAGACATTTGGTATAAAAAAAACGCATTTTTGGTAGCGTACATTAGAACTGATCTTTGGCTCTTATGAACTTGCTCTCGTTTTTCGTGAATTCGCCAGCGGGACTCTGCGAGGTAAGCCTAATAGCTAACTCAATCTCAAAATGTAACACAGCGTGTTATACTCGGGATTTCCGTGGTAACCGATTTCTTGTATTTTCCCCCGCTGCCTCTGTCGATTTCCCGCTTCTCTTGTATGTAGATCTCTAAACGTGGTATTGATTTTCTGGTAATTTCTAGCACTGGAGCATTATAGTAAGCATTACTGGTATTCTTTCGGTTGATTCTGCTCCTTAAGCCATTTTTTTCACATGCAGGTACTGGAAGGATGCAAATCTGGTTCGCCACCATGCCGATCAAGGAGGAAGACGGAAACAAGTTACCAAGTAAAATTTTATTCTCTCAGAATTAATAAATATCACCGTAATGCGCATGCGCGGTCATTTATTGATCTTAGCTTCCGACGCGGCGTCATTCCAAAATCGACCTGCAGTGCTACAGCCAACAGCTAGGGCTGAAGATTCTCTTGTTTTTTTTCTCTCTAGTTACTTAGCTGTTTTGCGAGAAAATGGGTTGAATTAACAGTTTAGATTATTTTTTTTGGAAAGAGCCAGAGTCTTCCATGAACGGCGCCTTATCGATAGAAGTCTTCCATAAGAATTTGCCTTTTCCGTTTATTTTAACTTTTGAATTGCTCCTCGTGTAATCTTCTTTATAAAATGGCATCCAAGAAATTTCGCTCGATATTTCAACACTCTTTGCTGGAGATTTTGCAGCAGAAAGTTAGTGTTCTTAGTTCCAGTATTGAGGTAGCTAATAGCCAGCGTTTCCCTTGGTTTTGCGTGTGCTGTGCTGCTGCGCATGCTCATAATCTGAGCTCAGTTGGCCAGCCGCTTGCCAAAAAACGGAAGAGGAAGCGCCTGTCGAAGAGAAAGAGAAAAGCGCTTCAGAAATTAAACTATCTTTATAAAAACTGCGAAACTCAGACCCAATCACTGGGCGATTCAAACACGGGGTAATTTTCATTTGCATTAATTCCAAACTTATCCTTAACCTAGATTTTATTAGTAGTTTAATAACAACAAGTAAAAAAATGAATCATATAATCGATCTGTGATATTCCTTTTCAGAAGTGAGCCGAATGGGAAGAGCGTAGAACAGACGGAAACCTTCAGTATTTTGGAGACTCCAGATCAAGTTCCAGGGGAGCTGCAGCACCGACCGGATAAAGAGAGGATCCGTAAAAGGACCATAAGTCCATCAGGCTCTGAATCTGGAAGCCGTTTGAGGACCAGCGAGCAGAGGAAACGGCCCCGAGTCAGGGCACGGAATCCCGGCTACCCGCAACCTGTCAGTTCCAGCTCGGATTCGGAATGGGACGACGCGTACGATGAGAAACCTTCCAGAAGAGACATTCCAACACCACAGAGGGGAAAGAAGGCGATGGAAAGGTGGAACGACAATTATGTCCGATCTCCAAGCAGTGGGACCTCAATCTCTTCAAGGTTTGAACTTTTCTTTTATGGGAAAAATAATATTATAATAATTATTATAATTATAGCTATTATTAACTTATATTGAAGGTGTTCGTCCCCATCAGTTGCGTCAGCCCGGTCAAGGGCATCGTCCTACTCCCGTTCCGGATCCAAATCATCTCGCTACTCAAAGTACATGTCGCTTGATCCATTTCAGTGCAATTTGTTTGCGGCTACTTACTCATCTCGTCTATTCTAAAGGTCGCGTTCAAGGTCGAGATCGCGCTCCAGATCGTCTTCGTCATCTTCGGCCTCTTCTGCATCCACCGCAGGGAAGCGATCCCGACGCCGCAAAAGGTCACCCTCGATACCGCGTCGTCGAGGTTCACCGAGCTTCCTGGACCGACGTCGCATCACCAGGTACAATTGTGAACCGACACTTACCAGAACTGTCTAGTATCATTTAAAATTTTTTCGTGCTATTACCTTTTTCGGTTTAATTTCAGGCTGCTAGTGCATGTTGATCCTTCGTGTACTATGTTGTTTATTTTATTATGCCTTTGCTGTTTTGATTTTGTAGCTCGTTGTTTGAGTTCTCTGCAAAGAGCGTCATCGCTGCTTTCTTATCAAAGATACAGGTAAACATTGCCTCGGTAGGAACGCAACCAGGTTAGCTAACGTGCTTTTGTTTTCAAGTGCGAGGAAACGTCCGGTCCCATATAACAGACCTAGCCGATCCTCATCAGTCTCGTCTCACTCGAGTAGCAGCAGCAGCGGTAGCAGCAGACGCTCAGCGTCCCGCAGCCGCAGTCGCTCGTCATGCTACAGTAGCTGCAGTTCGGGAAGTCGCAGTCGGAGTTATCGTTCTAGTCGCTCACCCAGTGTAGTCAGTTGCTGCTCAAGCAACTCTCGTTACAGGTCACGGTCACGTAGCAGCAGTCGCAGCAGCTTTCAAGTCTGAAACCACGTGGGGGGAAACTGCGGCCACTTGAGGAACCACTGACCTCGCATTTAGCTTAAACACGAGGAATTTAGTTCGAAGCATTCTCAAAAATTCTCATTCCTTTGATCTCATAGTGCTCTAGTCAAATGCAATACTCGAGAGAACCTGCTTATTGTATCGCCCAAGAGATTTTCAGTGCTTTTTTGGCTTAGTCCTCGTAGCTTTTTGGATGTGAACCTGGTGTGTACTCTCCTTTTGTGAAGTATCCATGACCATGCAAATTCATTGAAGTTTGCATGGTAGTATGCGGCAGATCTGACTTAACTTAAACAGTACTCAATTTGAAATAATTCTACCTATTTGCTAGGTTTAGCTCATAGTAGCCCAGTGTTGTTTTTTAGGTATTGTGCTTGAATGTTTAATACACTTCCCTCAATATATAACTTGTGGAGAAGTGGGTTAGTTCCCTCAAGAAGACCCCACTCTCCAGTATGCGGCGTGCTTAAAGCCAAGGGCAAGTGAGGTCAAAAGCGGGGTATACCAAGTGCTCCGTACAGATAAAAAAAATGGGTTCTGAATGGCGGGACACCAATCATTTGCATACTTTAGGGTTTCATAATGGTAAAACTAACGAACCGTTTTCAATGAAACTTTTGGAGTGCAGTACGATTAGACCTGTGGAAATTATTTCTTGAGTTGGCTTTATCTTTGTAAATGAAAGAGCCATAAGCAATCAACTTCTTGCCAGCAAGGACCTACTTGATCAAAGAAGTAAAATTAACCCATACCACTACAAGCATTAAGTTTATTTATTTTAATTAATTATTACAGTTTAAGTATAGGTAGTTTCTTGGTCAGAGAGAGAATACAAGTCTGGATAGAGAAGAAACTATTACGTATTATATAATACGGCTCTGACGTGGTAGCTAACATAAATATATGCTATGGTTTTTGCGTCTTATGCAGTGATAATCAAATTAGTCATTAATCATTAATATAAGGCTCCTTGGAAGCCTGCATCTTGGCAACTATCTTTCAAGCTGAACGAAAAAGTGGAAGTACTGTATAATTCGAGACGAGTGGATACACTACGAACCTTCCGGCTATTGTGGCTACGAGATCACAGTGTACGAGAGACTAGGGAGACGTGAACATGAACGCATTTTAGTCTACGCTCTGCGGCGAGTTGGCTTGTTATGTGGTCGCAATGGTTAGTCGTCCCTCGGTTCGCTGCTCGTTGTCCATTATTGGTCCAATTTCTGTTGTCTGTTGTCCGTGGTTCGTTGGTAGTGGTGGTTGCAAGTCTGTTGAAGACGAAGTCAGCGTACCGTTTTTCACTTGGGTATTGTTCGTAGTTGTTAAGTTTGACAAGGGTAAAATTGAATTGGCAATCGTTGCAAATGAATGGGCCTGTATAAGCCAAAGTACACTTTGCAAATAAAACTCCCTGTAGGAGGTCGTGAATAGCAAGACAAGTGGCAACCCAAAGAGATTTTAGCAGTATGAATGGCAATTCAAGTTTTTGGATTGCAAGTCAGCACCACAGTTTAAGGACAAACCCAGTTAGGAAACTCCCTTTTTTTCGTGTCCCCGCTAAGCCACCTGGTGACAGGCAACGTAACTAAGACTCAGTTTTTACCATCGGGACACTTTAAGCATGAATAATTTATGTCTATATATATTTCTGTCAGTTGAAAATCAAGATAAATGTTATTATCGCTAAAATGATGTGTTTTACAAAAAATTCGACTTATCAGTGGCCATTGCTGGTGGATGAGGCTCGTAAATGTGCCGACTTTAAGGCTTTGTAGGCAAAATCTCTTACGCATTTCCAGAAAACGCTAGTCATATTCGAATAGAACATTTCAAGAGCTATTAAATCATATATAACACGTAACCCCCTCCTGAGAGAGCCCGCTAGAAAAGGGCATGAAACTTTGTAAAAAGTTGACTTTTTGCCATTTGTCCTAGTTCCTATGATGACAAGGACGCGTTCCTACAAAGAATACTGAACTAGTGCTTGGGCTGTATGCCAGCCATTCATGTTTCAATTACCCTGATTTTCTTCTCTTATAGTTTTTTTTCTCTTGTTCTGCGGTGTTACTGTCTGTAAATGCAATTGTTCCCAACATTAGATGATGCAACGCCCGATGTGCCCAAGTTAGTCGGGTTAATTACGCTGTAAATAATAAAAAATACCACATCGTTATGTTACGAAATTAAATAAGCTTAAATTAACTTATCAGTATGAAAAGGCTTTGCCAAAGAAAAATAAGATGGATTAGACTGAAGTTTTTATATAGCCACTTTCACGGTCTGGACATCGCAGTGTTGAAGTTTAGTAGGTGCGTGAGACCTTTTTACAGTTATGTTCAAATTACTGGTTATATAAGATGCTAAATAATTAAATCAAAAGATAAAGTTTATAAATTTTATTTCTTGGAAAACCAACTTAATTTTTTTTTCGTGAGTTTCTTCATTTTCCGTCTGTTCGCACCATCTTTGAGCTGACGCCCGATGTCTTGATTTGCGAACATGCATGAATAGTACAAACGTAGTTTAATGTAGAACAAAAAAGAAGCGATTTAGGAAAATGAGCACACACTGGAGGAAGACAAATTTCTGCCATTTTTGATGTCAAGAGCTTCCCAATACCTGCGCTGGAGGCATTCTGGAGGAAATTGTTAGAAAATACGCAGTCGAACTTTTGGAAAACATAAAACATGGCGTTGCTGACAGGACAGAGATTTCCCAGCTCGTTGTTGTTCGAGGTGCGATAGGCTCGATAGAAAGTGTAGAGCTGATGATTTTCTTCAAGTTGCCCGGTGCTGCAGGTGAGGGAATCTCTGCAAAAATCGCAATTATGGCGTTGGAACAGTTGCTTGGTGACGTAGCCGGCAACATAATACGCGACATCTCGTTCCACCACATCAAAATACGTCGACTCGTCTTTGAAATCTATAGTCGGATTGCAAGAAACACGTACTTAGTTACTATGTACTAAGGTACTGTAATAAGTGATTTATTATAAGCTGCTTTTCATATGCATATATCAAGTATTATACGATCAATTATCTCTACCAACCTACAACTGAACAGTAAAACTGACCTAACTGTCCTGCTACTGCTTCGCTCTCTAAGGCCGCATTCAGAATATCGTAGAAGTGACGATTAGCTACAGTTGTGGACCTGGACACTTCCTTCGCGGCTTCTTGGATGCCGCCAAGAAGTTCGCTGTCATCGGCCTCGCAATTGCCGCTGCCTGTTGAAGTTAAAAGTCTTGTAGCAAGCGACTGGCGGAATAGCTCTTGGAAGGAAGCTGGTGTCGGATTGTCGTTAAAACCACCTCCTTTGCGCAAGACGCCGAAATAGTTTTCTAAGCAATCCTGGTTCAAATTCCTCGTACACAGGAACTTGACGTCAGGATCGGCTGCGACATCCTTCCACAAGTCCTGAACGCACGCTATACTTTGGCGCCATCCGCGAAGACATCTTAGCGTGTTCGTCACATCCTTTTCCGATTCCTTGGTGACGACTTTTAGTTCCGAAAACAGCCGCCTGCTTTGAGCGAGTACGTCGAACTGGGCTTGAGAAGTTGTCCGCAGTGGACGGCGCAAAACCGACTTGTCTTTGAATGTCGAAGAGTTGCACACGTCGAAGATGTCGTTCACTTGAAGAACAAATTTCGCTGTAGCTTCTGCTTCTTTAGGAAGAGCCCCTCTTGCAATAAGAAACTGAAGTCACTTGCCCACGGTGCGACTCATTATGCGAACGGCAAACTTGACCCTCATTCTTTCTGCGTTGTTCAATCGCAGACACTTAAAGGGTATCCTAGGGAAAACACGGTAATGCCGACGAGTGGAATCTGTGTAGACGGCATTGTAAATGTGCTTCCAAGAGATCTTGGCAGTACTCAGACCGGTCGCTTTGAAGTCGTATTTTAAGAGGTTGTTCCTGACGCTCTTTAGGAGGTGGGGAACGTCAAACATTGCATAGACTTTCTGGTCGTTCACGTGGAAGAAAGGATTATCTTCAGTCGCTCCCAACTCCTTTGCTGCAGTGCAAAATCCCCCTCCTTGATCCGCCACACATACCTTCACGTTCAAGCCCGTTGTTTGTAAGTTGGTAATGCATTCGGTAATCCTTTGTTTAAGCATTGTCCCAGTTTGGTCGCCCTTACCGAAAAAGAATCCCACTGGTGTCTTCTAAGAGGCAAACATACCACGCACAAGAAAAAGTCACCTTGTCTGCAACGCATGGCTCCTCCCCAAGTTTACACAGCGGATTTTTTACTAAGCCGATGATTCTGTCCTCTTTGCTGCTGTATTGTAGTTGTGGCTTAAGGCTCATTTCGTCGAAGCACAACACTCCCTAACGATCTAACGACGACATCCTCTGCACTCTCTTCTTCAGAAGCCATAAGACTACCTCTTGAAAGCCTTCTTGAAGGTTTATCATAGAAAGCCAATTCCTTATGGTCCTGGTACTTGGCATGAAGAACAGTTTTGACCAGCGGATATATGCCTTCGGACTCCAGAAGTACAAAGAAATAGCGATCAGTTTATCGGTCGGAGAGTATCGGCGTCCTTTGTTCTTTCGTTGAGCGAGGCTCAGTTGACCGACGATGAAGTCTCTGGCAGCACCTTTAGGGACGATTTCCTTTATTGCACAGCACAACTTTCGTTTTTCCGCACGTTTCATGGCCAGTTTTCCATCCGCAACTTTCTGCTTGTATTTTCCACACAAAGCCTGACTGCGCAGTAGTTTCTTGTTGAGCTGCTTGACAGTGCCTTTAAGTCTTTGGTTCTCCAGGATCAAATCATTCGTCGTCCTTCCTTTCTTAGCAGTCTTCGTAGACCGATGTGGATGTTTCTTTCCTGCAGCAAGCCGTGGATGACGCGTAGACCTGACATTTACACTTCCTTCTGGGGGGAGCGCTTCAAGGTTGAGGTCATTGTTAGTTACTGGCTGGAACACGGTGGTCGCTAGCTGGGCCCACTGAGTTGCGGTTCCTGGGAAAAAAGGAAAACTGTTACAATATAAGAAAAACTTATCAAATGAAGAAGAATGACACTGTTAAAACGGGTAATTTTTCACTGGCTCGGTATGTATTTTAGAGGTAACATAATTCTTACCACTTGAAGTTTCCATGTCAGCTTGCTCGTCGTATCTGGTCCCTCCCGTTGGTTGTAGGTCATCGGTACTTTCTCTAACTACATAGTACATGAGTAACTGAGAATCAGCGCTGTAAACAATAAAATCTGTCACCTTGAGAATTCCCAAAGATTGTAGGAATAGCATCTCGAACTAATCTATTTTTCAGGAGTCTATTCCCGAACATTCCATCTTCGAAGTGCAACGAGCACAGATAGTAGTTGCCTCTTTTTTCGAAAGGAAAATCTGCTCCACTGTTTTGTACCCAAAGACGAGCTCTGTCTTCAGAAACTGGAAACCTGAAGAAGGAACCTGGATTGAATGTTCCTGCATCTTTTTGTGAGGAACAGCCATCTGCAGCGCATTTTCGGAGACATCTGGGCTGAGTTACTTCTGGAACTACAAATAACACGCTGTGAACTTGAAAGCGCAAGCTCTCGACCAATGACGATAACAATACTGAACGTAGTAAAACCATTCTCGCAAATTCTAATTGTACTAATTGTAACAAGTCATTACAGATTGTTTAATAGGTTTGAAAAATCGCCAATCCTTTAAAATGCAAATTCTGTTTGAATCATTTGTCATAGAATTGTGCGCTTCATTTCCCCAAATTATGGCCCTTCCCACTTGTAACTTTGTTATATTCTAGTTTAACGTTTTATCTGCTCACCTTCTTCCCGTGGAGTGGCGTTTTCAGAATGTAGGAGCCTCCAGCACCTCACGCAAAGCTTATGCCCCGGAATCAATCCACATTCCCGTCCTATCTGTTGTCTTGCCAGCTCCAAATGGATTTTATATTTCCCCTGTACTTTCTTGACGGTGTGTTGGGCAAACGGGTCGCAGCAGTACCGACGATTATTTCTTTCATAGTATGTTATATACTTAAGTTTGTGATGAGCACATATGGATGTAATTTCGGCATTGCGGCTTCGTAGCATGGCGATTTCAACATCCTCAGCAGTGATTTCTTGCGGATACGAGTATACTGCAGTTGACTTTGTGAACGTTTTCTGATGGCACGGGTCTGCGTCTGTCCCAACTGAGCACCTCATTATAATCGAAAAACCAAATGACCAAAGTAAATGCTACAATAACTCAGATTTTACGGCAGCTGGGTTTAAGAAGGACCTGAACAGGGAAGTGCGAATGTCAAACTAAAGCAAAATTATGAAGACTTAGGGTTCTTTCTTATACGTATAGCTCCTACCCACTCGTTCTTAGGTAGAGGTTAAATCTCCTTATTAAACGCGTTCCTTTCTTCTCATTTACACCCTGTGAGAAGCGGACTGCATCCAAACCTTGTTTTAGTACAATTAAAACAAACAGAATAAGTGACGCACATTTCAGCCAGGACATAAGTATATTTGCAATCAAAATATGGCATACATGCATAGTTATGAAACAAGCACTACTCTCAATAGTTATATTATTTGGAATTAAATAACCGGACATGGGAAACATGTCATGGTAAGTGGCCATGACCAAACATGTCCAGTATCAATTACAATCTAACGCACTGTAATGTGAATTCGAGCAACCGCTTCATTAACTAGCTCCCTGCATAACACTTCCTAGAAAAGAAGAGACGACCTCACAGGAGCACATAGAAGCACACAGGTGCATACAGGAACACACAGGACCGACCAAGGCTTGTGGTACTTGCATAGGCTTCACCGGTGCGTTTGTTTTTTTTACAACTTCAACCCTTAATTCTAACGTGGTTTCTCAACAGGGGACCTTTATGTTACACCAATATGTTCGGCAACTTATGGCGAACACGAAAATGGGATGCAGATCTACGGGTATGGTTAGAGATTTTTTTAAACAGGCGTTAAACTTGCCCCATACAATATGTGATTCATCGGTTCTGCCAGCCATTTTGGGTTTTTAACAACAAAAACACTTTTAGTACTCATTAGTCATAACTTCTTGTGAGTTTCCAGCAGTTTTGAACATATCCAGGTTCTCTAAGTGACATTTAAAAATATATGCCCTAGCGCAATTCTTTTAGTTTATTGCCTGTCGCTAGATGGCTTTTGGCAGTCGCGTGGGGCCAATTTCTTTCAATGGGGAAGATAGGGAGTTTCCTAACTGGGTTTGTCCTTAAACTGTGGTCAGCACGCCAAGCATGTCAGATTGCAAGCTGACTCGCCAGCCGACTTGGCTACTTGCAAGCCGACTCGCCAGCCGGCATCAATATTCAGAACTAACGCCACCCGTGGTTGCCATCTACAACGCAAGCATGAGCTTCCCAATTCTCTACACAGATGGCAATGCTCATCAATTCGTGACTGAACTTGCCACTACGAAACGTCGGATTGCCAGTCATCACGCAAACCATACGCACCGGATTGCAACCCAAAATGCTAAAGTCGCGCTTCGGGTTGTTGGCTAAGCAGAAACACTACATGCGTCAAAGTTTATGAACTCAGCGATTCTTTTACGTTTGGGTTTCTGTATGGCCTATTGTTTAAAAAATTGGGATAAAATCATCAGTGAACGTAGAATCAACTCATTTATTTCTGAGGCATCAGAAGTGGTAAAAAAAGAAAATCAGGTAATGCTCAGACGTGGAACTGACTTCTTGAATTAACATTTATCATTCGACCCTAGCAGCAGGATGACAAGATTTTAATTGACTTTACGCTGACTCGTGAGGTAGCATAATCACATCTTTGGAATTAATGTCGTCCAGTACTACGAAGTAATCGGGGGTTGCAGTATACTGGGCTTCGTAGGACCCGTCTGCAAGTCGCCCAACAATTTTCGCCTCGAGGAAACCAAACTGCTTTTTTTTCCCCGAAGAAAGCTTTTCTTTGGTATTAACGAGGACCTTCATTCCGATAAAGTTGTCCTCGGTTTCATCGTCAACACTTGCATCCTTCTCAGGTGGGACGTCTTCAGCTGCTTCTGCAACGGTTGTAGGGGGATCGTCCGTCTTCCTTTTCTTTTGGAGTGCAGCTACCCTTCGTTTCTCCAGACGCCTTTTTTTGAAGGTCGCGCTGAACCCGGTTGACTTCCCTCGTGAGCCGTACACCCATTTATAGACGGCAACTTTATCCGTCCGGTAGATGTTGTCCAGCAGACTCAGGATGCCGGCCGACTTCGCTTTGCTTTTTTTGTTGTGCGACTCGACGGAATTGGTGTTGTTCGGGCAGACTTTGTAATCTCCTTCATCCATCTCGGTGAACGGCTTCGTAAACATCTTCAAGTGGCGTTCCGTTGTCCACCACTTGACCCACGCCTCTGCCTTAGTCCAGTCTGTGTTGGAAACTTGCTGCTCCTTCCGCGTTAGTTTGAGCCTCTTTGGAGCTTCTCGAACCGGAGTCTTTCCTCGGAGAATGTCGAATAGAGTGGACACCTCTTCCTTGGACTCGGCGTATGGAATGCCAAAGGCTAACTTGGAGAACACACGACGTTCTTCTGGACTTGAAGTTGCTTTATCTGCAACTTTGTTCACTGCCCTTTGCCAGTGCACGTTGCACCCTCGGATGGCCTGCAGAAGTAAGCATTCAGTTTTTAAAGCAGATTAATTCGTGACAGGAAAGAAGTTGTGTTACCTTTTCCCCGTCAGGTCCGAGCGCTTCCATAAGTCCCCGGCTTTGGGCATCGCTGAAGTCAACGACCCACCCTCTGACGTCCTCACCATTTTTAAAGTTGGGGAAGTCCTTCGAGACAATCTCGAATACCTTCGAGAAGGCATTGTATGCCCGGCCGGAAAGACTCGTCATCAGGACGCGGGCAACTACCTGAAATTCCGCTGTTACGTAGTTGTAACTTCCGATATTCAGAAGATACCGGAAGACTTTCGTGTTCGGGTAGGTGACGTCCGCCTCGATGAAGTCGGCTGAAGCCAGCAGCCCTAGCATCTGCCTTGTCGCAAAGACAACGAGGTCTGTCTCCGTATCTTGGTCGAACTTTTCGTGCCTAAGTTGTATATGAAAAGGGAGGTTATAATATTATTATTTTCTTATTCTAGAGGAATGTGCCCCCTCCCTCACACAAGGAAAATTATTACTTACAGGAGGTAACTCGCCGATAGTTCCGAAACCTCGTTTAGGATGTCCTGGTCGGCGTTAAAAGGATTTAGAAAGGTTGAATCCCCCTTGTCTATAGGTTCCTTGATCTTGGAGTTAAATTCCATGATGTAGGAACGGGTACACGCACTTCCTTGCGTAAGTCGGTATTTATTGAGGACCGGCCTGAGCTTGTTGATGTTCGCTCCACCGCTGGACACGGCTGCAGGAAGACAGGGTAATCCGTGCCCCTTATGGAAATCGGACGCGGTTTTAGAGGGGTCGCTCTCAATACCCTGTTTCAAAAGTTCGGTCAACTTCGCACCTGTCAAACAGAAGGTGAGTAAGTAAGTTGTCGTTCGCAGTACCGTTACAGCCTAAAGGCTTTTAGGAACATTTAAGCGCGATATTTTACCTAGTTTCGGTTCCAGTGGGCAACCGTGATTATGTCCAAGCTCGTTGCCCTCCTTGGTTGTGATGGCCAACCAGCGCCTCTTGTCGTTGTCGTCGACTGGTCGCACGTATACAAATACGACAGGACAGGGTCCGCTTTCCCGCAGGTTCGGATGTATGTCACAATGATAGGCGCATCTGTTTTCAGAATAACGCCTTGACATGACATAGTAGCAGGAGTTGTCGTCTTCGCCGCTGCCTCCGGGGCATACCTGTGATGAAATCTGGTTAACTTTTTCCCATAAAGAGACTATCAGAAATTTTTTATTTACCTTCACGCCCTGACAACTGGCGCGCTTTATCTGCACCGTGATACTTTCTCCGTCGAGCTCGAACTCGTGATCCATTGTTGGCCACGCCGATCCCTTCGAGAGTGACAGGTCACTCCAGACGTAGTCGTTCGAGTTCAGACTGACGGGGGCACTGGGAAGATCTGTCAGGTTCGGGATGAAGAGAACGCGGGAAACGTCGTGTTTAAAACCAAGGTACTCATACTGCATCTTGGTGGAAATGGTTTCCCACGAGTCGGGATCAGCCAGCTTCTGCTTGATGAGCGATAAATTGTCGTGTCCTTTCTTCGCTCTTTTTGTAGGACGTTTTTCTTCTTCAGGTGCAGCCATCCTGTCGATCGTTGCCTGCGCCGTAATCGGATCTGGGAAGGATATTGTTGCCGAAGATTCCAGGAACTCCCGACCGGTTTGTGCAAGGGCGACACAAACCGTCACAATTTTTTGGAAGCTCCCACCGCTGTTCCTCTTCTGCAGGACGAGTTCAATGAGGCCCCTCGATATGGATTGACGGACGAGTGCCGCGAAGTATCTTTCTGCCTGCGACAAAGTCTTGAAGCATCCAAATGACGAACCGCGAATTTGGTCCTTCGTAAAGTAGTCAAGCAGCCAGTCTTCCTCGATGCCTCGGACCCAGGCACAGAGCTTTTTCACTCCTAAGTTTGCAAGAAATTTGTTATGTAGTCAATCCTGTATTTCTAACCTTTCATCTGTTTTTAACTCACCTATGCACTTAACCTGACCAACTTCATGGAAATGTTTCAGGGACGACAGTAAGGCTCGGACGTTCGCAGTGCAGTCCACTTGTTTCGTGTTGTGGCGGATGACGCATCTAGTGCAGCAAGTTGATCCGGTCTCGGATACCGCCTTTCCTGGGTCACCAAAAACTTCCAGCTGCCGGCTTCGCAAGCAGCCACCACCCAGAGCCAGGTAAGAGTACCGGCAAACCTCCGCGTAGTCTTTGAAACGTGCCTCTGTTTCCTCCTATAGAGAAGTTTGGTTGATTGCAACGTCATTCTATAGACCTTCAGTAGCCAGCTCTTTAGTTATATCCATAAAGGTAGCCTTTACGTGAGGAACAGTTACGTTTAGACGGTATAGAATTCGATACCGTCGATATTCGAATAAAGTAACGATGAACTTACCGGGGTGGTCGACTGCGTCCAGAAAGCTAAGCGTTTCGTGTCGTACGTTTCACAGGTGTAGATCGTGCCGTAGCTCGTCTTACCGTCCCGTCCGGCGCGTCCCATCTCTTGGACCCAGGTGGACAGACTCTCGGGTAACCCGACGTGGATGACGTGTCGCACGAAGGGTATGTCGACACCCAGGCCAAACGCTTGAGTTGCCACGAGAACCTGTATTTTGCCAGAAGGAGCTGTTGGTAAGCCGCCACCTTTTCTTCGGTTGTAGTGCTGGAGCCCGTGTAACTGCTGGCCCTGATCTTCAAGGCACACAGACTTGTGCAGAGGTCCTTGCATTCTGTTGCAAATGCAACGTACACGATGGATACTGCTTCACCGATGTCTTGTTGAATCTTCTTAGCAACTTCCATCCATCCACCTCCCGTATTGGATCCCTTACCGGATGACAAGTTGTAAGTGGCTAGCCTGATCTCGATGTTTGGCCGGTTAACGCTGCCTTCCACGACGACAGGGTTGCGCAAAATGCCTGAAGTATAAATATGTATTTATAACGATACCAAGTTCGACAGATGTAACAAAGTAAGCTTTAAATGAAATAACGAAGTTGACGTACTTCTCATAAGTTTTTCTTTGTGTGAAGGAAGCAGAGTAGCAGTCAAGGCCAGGATTGGGACGGACGGGAAGAGGTCCTTCAACTCGTGCATTCTGTTGTATGCCTGGCGGAAGCTTCCTCCCCACTGCCAGATGAGATGCACTTCGTCGATAACAATGGCGCGCATCGCAGCGGAGTCGAGCTTTCCCAGGAATCCAGGATTCTCCTCGTCACCGAACAGAGCCTCGGGCGTGGTTATTACAACCTTTGGTCGTAAATTGACGGGGGTGCTGGTATCCAGTGCTTCTTTCTTGGCTTCTTTCCGCCCCGCAGATCGCATGATGACGCACTTCAAGCCGATGGAAGCAAGTTTTGCCGCGTGGTCTTGCCCTGAAAGTAACGAAATCCATAAAAGTTACGATCATGATGCAAGGTAAATATGCTTATAAAAGTAAATCTCATCCCTAGCGCACATACCAAGAGATACTGTTGGAATAACTAGGAGAAAGTATTCTCCCGGAAGAGTTGTCATCAGCGGCAGCTGGAAGCACGTTGACTTGCCGCTGGACGTCGATTGAATTACGGCACAGTCGTACTTCCTGGACCAGGCATGTACCGCTTGAAGCTGAAATTCGTGGAGCTTGTACCCTAGCTTAGTGACTGCAACTCCTTGCCATCTTAGAACGGACTCTTCGTTCATTCCCGCCGCGTCAGGAGCGCAAGCCAGCTGCCGGATACCGGTGCTAGTCGTGAAATTACTTGAAGTGTCTTGGACTTCTCGAAAGGTAATTAGTCTATTAGTTCTGAACTGCAGGTTTCGTTAACTCGTCTTACCAGGCTCGGAGTGCTCCATAACTTCATCGTCGTCACCGTCTTCCCTTTCAGAATTCGTACTTTCGTCGTAGTCTAGCTGCCTCACGACTACTGTGGACACTTCCGTGGAATTCCTGTCGGGAAGTCTTCGCTGCTCTTGGAGAGCTGCTTTCAGGGGAGAATTCCGCGCGACTGCAACATGACTAGAAGAGGAGCTGTCTACCGCCTGCTGTTGGTCGAAGTATTCCTATTTAATATAACATTTTATTACAGTAAAAATTTAACAGAACTTAAAGAATTTAAAGTACATTAGAAAAATTAACAGGAAATAAGCACTGTAAACTTCAGTTTCAATAAAATTAGAGGATTAAAAATTAACAGGACTTGGCATAGTGAGGTGTACCATTATGCGGGTAATCGATGGGGGCAATTCTGAAGCCTCTGGTCGACATTGTGGTTCATCCTTCCAGCAACGCGTCATTAGCTCTAGGTGCGGTCCGTGGAATGGGACTTCCAAATTCTGCAAAGGTGGACGCTGCCCCAGTTTGACCGCTTCACTTATGCGAATTGAGAGAAGCTCCGCTGATAACCCACCCATTACAGCTGAGACCCAAGGAAATGGTAATGCTGAATGGGATAGCTCGTACATTACCATTCCGAATGAGTAGATATCGCTTTTAAGTGTCTTCCCCTCATGTTGCAGGGCTTCCGGAGCTTCAAACGAGATAGTACTCTTTCGAGTACCGCGTACGTTCGAACTGTTGATCGATGTGATGGTGGCGACAGTTGAAAGGTCCAGGTGAACTTGCCCAAGGTCACACAGCTTGAAGACCCACTCATCGTCATCTTTTCCTGTAACAAGGACGTTCGCACTCTTCAGGTCCCCGTGAATTACACTCTGGGAGTGTAAGTATTCGACTCCTGCTCCAATCTGGAAAAGCGACTCGCAGCATAAATCAATTGGGAGGTCGTTCTGAAGTAAGTCTATCAACTGGCGCAGGGAGTGCACCGTCACTGGAACCCCGTCTTCACCAAAGCTAATTTCTTTGGCTGCGTATTCCAGTATGACCGCCCCCAGTTCGATGCTGAGACCGAAGCAGTTGACAACGTTGGGATGCTTCAGCTTCAGAAGCTGACGAGTTTCTTCTGCGAGTAGCTTACTGTTTGCGGTGAGTCTCGGGTTGTTTAGCAGGTACTGCTTCACTGCTACACGTTCCCCGTTGAACTTCCCGCAGTAGACTACAGCGCATCCACCACTACCAATAGGACTAGCATCTTTCTCGATAGCGCTACTAGGAATCAGCAGGTGAGACGGTATCAAATTGGCGTCCAGACTTGGAGGTTTTTTGAAAACGGACCCTGACAGACGCCGGCCCGACATTATACCTGTACGTGGTATTCAGTTCATGTTATTAGCGCAAATAATTACTTAAAACAGATCTAGGGCTGTACCTGAATGACGGTTCTAAGTGATTGCGGAAGAAAACAGCGATGATTTCAGGAAAACGTGTGATCACTTGCTCTTCACCCTGCATCTAAAAATTCTGAGCGCGCAAGTGCGTTTCCCGCTAATATTTTTAAACGCTGTCGCCACCTAACGGGATTTCTTTTTCGGTCATTCTACGACGCCAATTTTTTTAGCATTTATTTCAGTTTTTTTTTGTTATGAATGCTTTCTTGCATTTCATAAATGCAGCTGTACATTTATGTATCGAAACAATAATTTGAACGCTCGCGTTATATTATGATAATTACACTTACGTGTAAAATGTGTTATTAATGGAATTGAGTAACAGAAAAAACGGTTCAATGCCCAGATATATTTATTGCATTAGTCAATAATTTTACACAAATAATAACATGGGGAAATTTGTACATATATGGTCCCGTAGCTTTGAGTTGCTAGTTGAGATGCCGCTAGGGCCCCTTCGCATTTTGGCCCTTTCGCATTGTGCTGCAATCCGGTATGTTTGGTTTGCGTGATGATTGGCAATCCGACGCTTCGTAGTGGCGAGTTCAGTCGCCAATTGACGTGCGTCTCCATCTGTGTAGAGAACTGGGAAGTTCTTGCTTGCGATGTAGATGGCAACCACGGGTGGCGATAGTTCCGAATACTGATGCCGGCTGGCGAGTCAGCTTGCAAGTAGCCAAGTCGGCTGGCGAGTCGGCTTGCAATCTGACAGGCTTGGCGTACTGACTTGCAATCCAAAACCTTGAATTGCCACTTAAATTGTAAAAAGTTTGTTGGGTTGCCAGTTGTCTTGCTATTCAGGACCTCCTACAGGGAGTTTTATTTGCAACGTGTTATTTGGCCTATACAAGCCAATTCCTTTGCAATGATTGCAGTATAAGTATGACCCGTTTGACAAGGTGGAAAATTTAAGCAGGATGCTCTCAGGTTTGTGCCTTGTTCGTTGTCAGTTCGACGCGAGTTTTCCCTAGTGGCCGAAAATTGTCTGCATTTGTTAAATGTTTTAAAGTCATGAGGTGTGTAATCAAGGTCCGCCACCTAGGGCCGTAAGAAATGACTTTTTGTCCGTCTCCGAAAACCGCTTCCGGCAAAAACATAAATACCAGACTCGTATTTTCTTGTTATTGCTGAAAATTATACCCAACACTTTTGCCGTTCTATGCCTTAATTTGTGTTTGTATATTCCGGTTAATAACGCCACAGAAAAATGCTACGGGTTCTTTTCCCATGCAAATGGTCAATTCTTAAGACTTAACGCAATGATTCCACTTTCACATTTGTGGTTTCCCCGCTAGAGGGCTTAATTTTCCTTTTTTCCCTGCTTCCATTGTTGCCAATATTTCCCTTATTTTCCGTTATCTGTCCGTGATTTCCCCCTTTTTAGTTTTAGCCCTGTTTTCAATGAATTAAAAACAAAACAAGTCTTTTTATTCAGTCATAAGGAAATCTGTGTCAATTAATCGGTTTCGGGAAGTTTCGCCCTATATTATTCCTACACGATTTTTTGGGGGGCGAAAAATATGGGACGAAAAAAAGGCTAGGGGCGGGAATGGGACCCCAAGAGCGGCTGTCGGTTACCATGGCTGAACGTTAAATGAAGTTACCAAGACTGCAAGTGCCATTTTATAGCGACCAGCAAGGCAGCCATCTTAACCCGCTGTTCCAGGTATTTTAAGGTATTAACTCTTCGACACGTCTGAGGTATGCTTCTTGGAACGTGGTTATGGAATGTCCTTAATCCATAGCCTGGCAAACTCCATGTTCAAAATTTATCACAAAAAATTAGTTCAGTTAAAAGTTTGGAATTACGATTCTTTGAAACCGAATAAGCAATCAAGAATCGATAAAATATTTGAAATCCTTTCAGGTATCGGTTTAGAATCAAGATTCTTTGAGTTAATCAATAAAAAATTCAAAATTCTTTAAGGTATCGGATTTAGACTGAGATTCTTTGAATTCTCCGAAATACAAGACCCAGTATGGATCGAGAATTAAATCAATGTAATGCAATCAATCCTAATTTAAAAGCAAGTTGAAGTACTTGGCAGTAAAGTTCGTACAGAATAAGGATGAAATCATGTATAGCTACTTAAAATCACCACAGATTGGCTCGTTTATTTTTTCAGAGATGATTATAAAGTAATAATTGTTGCAGGTTGGACGAACAAGTCGAAAGATGAACTGAACGTATCAAAAGGTGCAACGAAAGTGGCTCTATTCCGCTCTATTCGTGCTAATTGAGGACTTAAATAAACTCCTAGTGGGTTCAACGAAGGTCGAGGTCGAATGAAAGACGTAAGATTCGAAGGAGAAACAAAAATCAAACAAACCTCAGTCTAAATTCGATACCTTAAAGGATTTCAAATCTTTGATTGATTAACTCAGAAAATCCTGCTCTAAATCGGTTATCTTAAAGAATTTGGAATCTTTCATTGATTACTCAAAGAATCTTGATTCTGAATTCGGTTACTCGAAGGATTTCATTATAAATCCGATACCTTAAAGGATGTCAAATATTTTATCGATTCTCGATTCCTTATTCGGTTACTCAAAGAATCGTAATTCCAAACTTTTAACTGAACTAATTTTTTGTGATAAATTTGGAACATGGAGTTTGCCAGGCTATGGATTAAGGACATTCCGTAACCACGTTCCATGAAGCATACCTCAGACGTGTCGAAGAGTTAATACCTTAAAATACCGGGAACAGCGGATTAAAATGGCTGCCTTGCTGGTCGCTATAAAAGGGCACTTGCAGTCTTGGTAACTTCATTTAACGTTCAGCCATGGTAACCGAAGGCCGTAACGCTTGCGTTATGCCTTGTGTTTTTTTTTTACTCTAAATGCCGTGGGCCTTTTTGGTCACGCGGAAATGTCATGCCCGGGATCGTTTGTACGCTCTTGGGGTCCCCTTCCCGCCCCTGGCCTTTTTTTTTTGCCCCATATTTTTCGCCCCCCAAAAAATCGTATTGGAATAATATGGGGCGAAACTTCCTGATACCAATTAATCGAGTCGTGAGAATGCTTTAACGTGACAAACAAGTAACCAAAAGGTTCTTAAAAATGACAAAATCGCAAAGGGTCATTATTTATTAAGGTATAAACAAACGTATTGAAAGAAATTTAAAAAGGAGGAAAAAGACGCTCACTGTTTTTTCACTGCATATGCAGTAGTTGCAGATGCCTTCACATTCTTTTAAATGACCCATTAGCTCGTTGTTAATTTGTTTTACTTCGTGGGCTGAAAACCATTGCCTCGATAAGGCACTCTGAATTTGAAGTAACGCTTTAAGGGATTCATCAGATAGACAAAATAAAGTACAATCAATTTACATACCTGGTTGTTTAGAGCGCTTCGTAGGAGTAGCATATGGGTCAATTTTACAGTCACTATTTTCATCATCGCCCATTGTTCGACTATACTGTTTTGTTTTGTTTTTTAACAAAAGCCACTAATTCAGTGAACTACGGAGAGGCGTTTGAAAAGGCCACCAACACGCTTCGAGAGGCTTTTATACCTCTACAAATAAGAAGTACCACACTAAGAACAGTACACCACATCACTACAATGAATTATGGGGACTTACGTGTATTTCTATAACAGCTGGATATAACCGGCAACCTGCCATGTAATGCGGTGCATCGTGGGCCGGTTGGGTCAGCAGTCCCGTGGTGTCCGATCCGGCTCACCCGGTGACTCGTAGAAATGGGTGTACGTTATCATCACAAGCTATATAAGAGTATGGACTGTAGTGACTACATGTACAAACGCCCCCACGACATTTTTCCCTCCACAGCCATCTCCTGGATCTCACGTGAAGAGCCGTCCAGACCATGGAGAATCCCTTGACGAACGTTATCGATTTCTGGTCTGTAGTTGCGCGTCGAGCGGACAAACATGAACATTCAGAGACTACTTAACGGAGCTGCATAATGCGTAGCGCCCATCTCACTCTGGAAGAGCATGGATACAATCTTCGAGCGAGGACGTCCGCAGCGCTGTCCGTTAACGACAGGGTAACACCTCTTGTTGGAATGCAAGTAGGAAAACATTGAGCATATGTAAAATACTTGTACGTTGAAGCAAGCAACAAAGCTACATGACAAACAAGCAACAAAGCTACAGCGTGCCAGGCTGCGGAACGGGACCACGAAGCCCGCCTTCGGGCCCTTCGACTGGCCTACGAGGCCGAACTGGACGAGCTTCGGCGATGGCTCGTCGGCTAGCCCTAAAAGTTTTTTTCAATTTCTGTTTAAATAAAATTTTCGAATAATGAGACCTTGTTCACATTACTTGTTAAGTGATTTACCCGTGCTATCGATTTGAATTTGTAGTTTTGGCCGATGGCTATTTGGCTCAAGAGCTTACGCGGATTTATTGATAAACAGGTTGACAATGTAACCTTCTATTGTCTCATCCAGATATAGCCTATTGTTGTAAAAGAAAATTTTGTCCAACTTGCATTTAATTTCATCCGGCAGTACGTAACAGAACTTGTTACGAGAGTCCAGTTCATAGACATACAAACTGTCCGACGTATGGCTAATGTAACGGCCCGGAATTATGATTTTTTTCTTCTTGAACTTTCCACCGTAAGTATCCGACCGGTTCCTACTCAGTTCGCACGGAGAGCCTGTGGCCAACATGAGCCAAAACTCGGTAGTCTTCGTCATCGACGCAAGTAACGGTTACGATGTCGATATGTGTCGTGATCTATGTGATATATATGATCGTGTATATGTACGATGTGGTTATGTTGATCACCAATCGGGAGGATTCGAGTACGGGGGGTCAATATACTGTGATGCCTAATTCTGTTACGGGGGCTAGAATTAGCACCACGTCTATAAATAACTNCCCTCGCCTAAAGGCGCGGTGGATTTCCGGCCGTGCAGTGCGCAAAACACATGTGCGCCTCAATTCTCGGAAACATAACTCTCAAGTGGTTGTTTATCACTCTCCAGTTATCCAATTATTGGGAACATAACTCTCAAGTGGTTGTTTATCACTCTCAAGTTATTGGAGCCTTTCCGTTGAGTAACGGATGTGTGTTAGATTTCGCTGATGCTAAATCTACGCATGACAATACTGAGAGAAGTGTAATCGCTTTCGTCGATATCAACTGACAGGTCATTTGAGGCAGTAACATTGTCATCAAAAGCAGAGCCATCTTTGCCTGACACCGGCATGAAGCGGAATGGTTAAAATCCTCGAGTCGGGGACTGTCGCATTTTTCTCCGTTCAGGCATGGGGGACAACAGCAGCTGACTGTCCTGTACAAGATCTTTCCTGTTTGAAAGGTGTTGCGTAAATCGTGAATTTTACCTGTACCGGGTAGCGGATTGCAGAGAGGTGCGTCCTCCATCAGGTGCTCTTTGCGCAGGACGACAAAATGGCGTGCCACAAGGGTTGCACTGGCCTTGCCGGGTTGGCACCCGTCCGTCGAAGTCGAGCGCTCTGTGGCCACACGGTATGCGTCTTCAGCGTTAATAATGTCGATCTCGTTGTCTGTGTTTTTTTTAATTCAGCGACGGTATGGCGTAGACAGGATTTCAGGTGCGCTCCAGCAGCATCTTGTTCGCCTTTGCCATGTCCTGTGAAATACAGCAGGGATATGTGGTCCATCTGTTGGGACAAGTAAGAAAAGTTCCGATTATTTTTAAACTGTGAAGGGCAGTCATCTGCTACTTAAATAACAGTGGTATCTCTGGTGATTTCTATATCACCGCGTTCAGCAAGGTACTGCAAAAGTAGCCTATCGGCATTAGCGACCACATGAGTATTCTGTTCTTGCAAGTCAGAAAGAACCGAGAAATACATTTTGATTAGTTACCCCTTGACTTGTACATGATGTCCGAAATGAAGATCAGAATAAGCTTTCTACTGAAGTGAATTGACTAAATTTCCCTAGCGGTGAGAGAGGGGAATTTTTCGATGAAGTTTTGCGCTATTACAACTACGTTATCTGGCAAGTTTGTTTTCAGATTTTTAAACTGGTCTCGCTGCGAGCGATGCGGAAACGAATGAAAAGGGTATATTCTTTCATTCGCTGCACAAAGCGGGAAAAGATATCCCTAGTTTTAATTTCCTCGATACGTTGTAAAATTTTGTTCTGCTCCCGCTGAATCGAAGTTACTCTGTATAGTTCATCGCTGTCAAATTGATCTACGAAAAGTCTCGAGTTTTTTATAGCCGCATTCTTTATAAGATCCCTTCAAACACCCTAGTTTTGCATAATCGCCCTCCCATGGGCACAGAACGTGTTTAGCGAAATCGTCCAACGAAACGTCAATGCCACTGCACATACACAGCGGTATGTTTAGGAAATAAAGATCCGTATGGAGCCGTCATAAACAAACCATCAGGTCGGAGCTCTTGTGTCGTCAAACATGTACGGTTGTGTGCATGTGGAAGAAGCCATAGCTCACTGTGGTGCCGGTTTGGTTTACGATCTGTTGATGAAGCCTGCAGTACGTGTCCAGCGCTACTCTTCGTTGCAGAGTTGTTCCGTCCTTTAGTTTCATTACGTCCATCTGACTTGAAGTGCCGGTTGAACGAGAAGTGTTCCAAGCATTTAGCCAAGTATCAGATGCACTTGAATGTTCCTCAGTCAGCCGAATAGCCACAGGTAATTGTTCTAAGACATATCACAATCA
Source organism: Leptestheria dahalacensis (assembly GCA_022114935.1). Taxonomy (NCBI): domain Eukaryota; kingdom Metazoa; phylum Arthropoda; class Branchiopoda; order Diplostraca; family Leptestheriidae; genus Leptestheria; species Leptestheria dahalacensis. The sequence goes on along the minus strand of JAIQCU010000524.1, from coordinate 11,582 downwards.
GTAACTCTGAACCACAGTTACGGTTCGTAGATAGTTCAAGAGCTGGATTCGAAGTTGGAACGCGATGTTTATGCATTACTCGATGCACCCGAAAACGAGGCGGTGAAGCATCAGCTATAGTTGACATGGGAAGAATACAAAAAAAGGCTCTGGTCAAAGAACAGAAGGAATTTCTACGGGACCAAGTAAAGAACTGCAACGGGAAGAAAAAGAATCGATGGAGTTTTGTAACGACAAGGATTGGCAAGTAACGTGACAACGTAGCAAGACTTAATAGGAATTCCTTTTTATTAACTTGTGCATCTATAGCTCTGGCAGTGTACACTCGCAGTCCTGCGGTCTAAGAAGCGCTGCGGAGGCTTGATATTCTAGCGTTACTGTCGTCTTCACTTGTCCATAAGTTATCAAGACGCATCTACGCCAAGAGGGCATCTGCGATGAAATTTCTTTCTGAGCAGCAAGACACGTACTCTGAGTCGGGAAAAACATCAAGTTGGCTGCTAGGTACATCGTGCATTCTCGTCACTCATGCTCCTTTTTCTTTTGTATTCTTTTGTAAACAGGAAAGGAAAACCCCCGCTCTTGGGTGAAGGTGTTATAATTGTGTACGAAGTCAAAAAGTTAAAGGGAAGATCAGCTAAAGTACCAATTCACACGAGATGATTGGTCTTACGATGGATTCCGAAGACTACGTCAGCCTGACAGACCTGTACAATGACCTTGAGACGGATGAACCCAAGCCTGCGGAGTTTATGTTGTAGTTCCTCTGACGAGATGCACTGTGGAAGCGCGATGTGATGGGTGCATCCTACTCAGAGGTGCCCATCCCCACCAAGGTCGCCGAGGCGTACCCACCCCCACCCCCGTCCCTCCATTCAACATATCCCATCTCCTAACCGACATTATGAAAGCTTACGTAAATTGTATACATACTAATGGCAACAGTTATTATTACGTATTGTACCATATCCCAATAAGTTAAGTTTGCTGCCTAAATAAAACTGTAGCCCAGTCGTTTGGTGAAACAAGTTCATTCGCTTATAGGTAACTTTTTGGCAGTAGGAGAACTCACTGCAAACTTATCTAGGATCTTAAATTTGAAATTTCTTCTAAAATGTCCTCCGATGATAAGATCATCGTGCTTGAGAGCCAAGGATCTTGCATGGCACTTCTTAAGCGATTCTTAATAATCCTTAGCTTGCTCAAACGCCTTTCTGCAACCAATTGGTGACAAAAAATTACAGCAGAATCTTGTATAGCCCGAGAAAATTAGGGAAGCTGACTAGCTGGCAAATGAGATGGGAGGGCTTGATGAAACTGTGTTTCAACCAAACGTTGAACGAAGCGATCTCCGTGCCAAATTCAGAAGACTCGTATTCCTCCTCGTCTTCGTCATCCACCTGATCACTATCTGTTTCGACTATGTCAGAATAGGACGAAGCATTGGCCGTATACACCGTTGGTTGCTTTGCTGTAATATGCAGCTAAAGGCAATGCTATGTGATGCTAATGTATAACCTTTTGTCGAATGCTAATCTTGCCGTATCGAGCCAGTAGAATGCGTCCAGTAACGTTGACTTGCACAGATGCGAGAAGGTCCAAGTCTTCCAGACGTCCATGGTGGATAAAAACCAGGTTGCCCTATGCAATAATATTAAGTAGAAAAGTTGGAACATATTTCTACAATGAATCTTGACCTTTGTTTATTCATATCAACCTTTAAGTCGTGAATTAAGACTATAAATTTGACGGAAAAATTATCGGTCATCAAATTAGTACCTCAACATTTCCGTTCACAGAGTACGCCACAAAAGTAGAAAGCAAGTCGACGTCCGTCGAAGGTCTGAAACAACATGGCTCCCTTCTCGTCCACTAGAGAAACCTGCGTCATTCAAGATCGTAACAACTTGCGATCCAAGGTGACATAATTAACACATAATATTATATTTCAATACAATATTAATAACACATTTTATAATATATTAATATGAAATACACAACATTAGATAATAACATATATCCGGTGCTTTAGTTTTTTTCGTCCTTGGTTTGATCATAAAGTCTGACACTGAAATGTTGTCTTCTTGCGAAACGAAGATCTGCCTGAACGCCTTCAGTTCCTGAAAGATTTTTACTGGATCCAGGCCGTAATGATCGCAAAGATGCTGTACATCCGCTAAAGCTAAGCCGTCGTACTGCAGGAGCCCACCGGCTGCGAAGTACTTCACCTCGTCGAAAAGACAGACATTAACGTAACACTGGACAACCGTGTTGACAGCTGCAGCCTTGCTGGTCCATCTCGTCATCGTCACTCTTTTTAGTCTGAGACTCTTGTTTGCCGAGCTTAAACATTTTCTGAAGATTTCGTTTCTCTTTGTCCCGCCCATGAGGTTGTAAGCCTCCTCAAGGATGCCAAAGAAGTTCCGTAGTTTTTCGCTGGACGAAATTCCCCACTCCATGACCAGGGCGAACCGGTGAGCCGTGCACTAGACATACACAGCTTTCGAACTTTTCTCGGCGGTTCGAGTCTTGACTCCTTTTTTGTCCCCACGCATGTTTGAGGCCCCATCGTAGCTCTGACCGACAACCCAATTTTAGTCCAGTTTGCAGGAATCCAGGACCATTTTACTTAACATCGAGTTGATGTTCCTGCATTATGGCAATAGACAAGTGTTGGTGAAATGGCCAGTTATTGATGTTTGGCGTAAATAAATATCCTTTTCGAATTGTCTCTTTCTATATTACTATTATTTAACTTAATTATTGGCACAAACGGTTAGAGAAAAAAGGCTATAGGCTATGAGAAGTTGATGTAAACTAAAACATTTACAGGTGTACATTTATCGAGTGCAATATAAAAAATACCTATACGAAAGAGGGGAAAAGGTTCATCAAGTTCATCTTATACGCTTATTAATACTACTTACATGCAGCGAGATGAGTCGTATGGCTTCCATCCCAATCCATTCTCATTGAACGCCACTCTTTTTCACGTCCGGCAGAAGCATTTGTTTGTGAAAAGTCTTTCAATATGCAGGCCATTTATCTTCCCGCATTACGTTGGAAACGCACTCCTTTCCATGCACTTCACCCGGTACAAAATTTTGTTTTTTGGCACTTCTTGCACCCCTTTTACTGCGTATGCATTTAATTAGAAATTAAGAAAATGACCTGCTCCAGTACCCACTTTCGAGTTAGCAAGGGTTTTTTTGAGAAGATGACACCGCGGATCAAGTGGATATAGTGCGTGTTTGGTGCAGGATAGTTGTTTTTGCGATTTTTCTTGATACACGGTTTACCCACCCTGCTCCACTATCCCTTCAGTCAAGCGCACGAAGTATGCGTTTTGAGCAGATGAATCTTTTCTGTTGCCTTGATGCATAACTTACCCACTATGCTTACCCAATATCCAACCCAGATGTACTCTTCAGAATACTTCGACTGTCGCACGATGAGGGCTTATGTGGTACCGCAGGCTTTATTGACATTATTTTTTTCCTATCGGTACCCACCCTCGTCGCTTACGAGGCAACTGCCTCGTGACCCCCCCCCTAGGCACCTCTGATCCTACTCCAGCTCTACTGGATTCGACGCTGCTTAAATTCTTACCGCTGATTCGTGAAAATGTTATGACCTTCGAGTGGTACGGCTTTTACGTAAACGCGATCGTTTGTGATGGTGCATTGTCGAACTTGTCGGCTATAAAAGCTACTCTTAACGGGAAGGACTGCATCAAGCCGTATTTTGAGAACGCATTCCGACCAGGGAAAGAAATCTTCTGAATTATTTGCCCGTCTCATCACCTGAAGAACATGGTGAACGCATTATGAAGTTCCAGAGTGGAGACTGTTGGCACCAAGCGATTTGCTAACAAAGGAGCAGTATTAGGCTGGGATGCAACTGAACACCTTTACAACGAAGACATGGAGCGGGCCAGGAACTGCGAAATCCGCCGTGTTCCTAGAGTCAAAGCACATTTTGCGGGATTCATGGACGAAACTGAACGTGCAACCGGCTAATGTTATGCAGCAAGAACAAGTACTTTCCGCCCTGTACGAAATGACCTTGCTATCACAAACGAGGGACCAAATCCAGAAGGCTAGTTTTGACGAAACCCGACGTTTCCTGGAGGCCCTAAACAAAATATTGAAAGGGGGTTACTGAGCCATGACCTTGCGAACTCCTCGTAACATCAAGTTATTGAAATTGTGGATGACGGATTTAGTTACTTCCGTGACTGAAAGAAGGAACATGGTAAGGTGCAGTCACACGTGTCTTGTGTGTTCAGTACTTTGATCCTTCTTAACAGACAGACTCCTCAAAGAAGCGGAGGAGGAGGAATCAAGACACACCAAACGTGAAAAACGTATAGGACTCGCTAATAATGCCAAAAAGGGAAATCAAGTGTGGCAGTACAATGAGGGACACGGGTGAAAAAAAAAACGAAGAAACGATAAAATGCAAAGGCTTTCGTTGCTTGGCAGACAAGAAATTATGACGAAAAGGAAAAAAGAGGGAACATGTTGTGTTTAGGAGAGAATTAGACTTTGACATTCCTGGCCTGTATATCACTAGATAGCATTTCTTCGAGCGTTCTTTCATTGGGCAGTATTGGTGTCCATCTTTGGCTTCTTTTTCCTTCCTCCTTTTCCGGTTGGCTTTTTTTATGAAGTTTCTTTTGGTTTCCTTTCCTTCTTTTAAGGTTTAGGCGTGGAGCCTAAAATTATTATTATTGTATTGTTGCTACTAGAAGAGTAGCATCCCATGGTCTAGCGGAAATATATCCGAATCAGTTGCTGTTGTAATTTTTAAACTTGAGATCTTCTGCAAATCATGGTCCACGGTTTCAAAGGCTTCATTGAGCGAGTAACGATTTATTGTCCTGGAAGTTACGTGATTCCCTACCGGATCAACGGCAGTGCAGTGGAGACAACATTTTCGCAATTCCGGGCCACTACTGCTGGGGAATCAAACAGTTTGAACTATGCGGTAGCACTGAGAACTCTTGAGACAAAGGGACAAATTCAGTTAACCACCATTCTGCCAAAGATTACCGAGACGCACCACTGCACATCACTACAAGGAAGCTGTCGTGGAGGAGTTTGGGATTTAACAGAGGCAAGAAGCAGCGAAGGGAAAGTGAAGCCGTGTACCTATCCGTGAGAGTGCATAGCTCGCGTTTCAATCCTCGGTTTGAACTGTTACTTGTTTCTGTAATAAAATTTGCTTTACCTGTATAGTTGTACGACTTCAGCTGATCCCTGAGACTAAGGCCATCGTAAGTCGTCAACTTTCCCTCGCTGGTTAACTTAAGAGTGCGCCCACCGCGAATTGTTTCATGAAGACAGGCGTGTATATACTTGCGCACTTTAACTCTGCAAAAAGTAAATGATTGTATAAAAAAAGTCTCAACTCCTTGATCAAGTTGATTTAATTACAGGTAGAATGAATGTAGATAAGAACAGACTGAAAATTCACACATCATCTCCACTGCAAGAAGGAAGTCGGCCATGATCCCGCTGTCGTTGAAAGTCTTCTTAAAGGCAGATCTGACAAAATTCTTGCCCAGTTGGGCACGGGAATTTTTGGATCCGACGGCTGCCACATACTCATCAAGCCACAGGCCACAGTGCTTGTTTAGGGATCCACAAGTACCCTCGATCCCTATACCGCAGGAGCTTGGGTGCGCTTGACTATTCTTCCGCAGTCATTGTAGATGATTTCAGAATCGCTTGATGAGCGACTGCAGCTGCTGACGTTGTCTCACTCGTGCTTTTCGTTAGTTGTTGCATCCTCCGCGACAGCAACCCGAGGCAACCACTTGCGATTGCATAGGATGCCAGTTTGGTGTCGACCAACTTGTGTGACTCCCCGATAGTTTCGTCGGACTGTTCCGTACTGTTTGTGCTTGCCGAGGTTCCCGCTTTGTCCCGATGCTCACTGAGGAACTGCAAGTGTTGCATCAATTACTGCGTGTGCAACACAACAATGTTTCAATCTATATCCCTTCAAGTTTTAAAGAATCCACTTTCTCCAACACTTCTACTCAGAAGCTAAGCATTGGTAACTTCGTATTTTCTAAGTTAGCAGAATATATCATCTTAAGCTTTTCATTAATCTGTTGCAAACAACTCTCAGCCGCTGTTCTGTTTTCGAAAGACCGCACATACTCCTTTTGAACTTCCTCGGTTTTAAAACAAACTGTTTCGAAAGCATTTCTTTTTTAACGCGAGAAAAATTTTCTATACAAGTGCACTTGCAACGAAAGTTCGTCGCCATTTGATATTTGTATGTTTCAGTAATGCCTGTTGCCAGCGCCTCCTAGCCGTGGAGCGGCGAAAATGTTAGGGGGTCGCATTCACCTCCGACTCCCATACGGGGGATGCCTTCTCTTGGTTTTCATAACTCTTGCATATGTGCATTTACTACCAATTCACACGCATATCGATTACTCTAAGTATGTACGACACCTTTAAGAAGAGCCTGATGAAAGACCCTTTCTTCTATCATTTCTTATAAATGCTCAAAGGGTCTCGCAGTCTAGAATGGTGCTCCCATGTAAAGTTCCGCAAACAGAGGAAATGTTGCTCGGTTGATTTTACAATTTGAGTGTTTCTCCTTTGTCATATCTGCAAATACGAAAATAGTCAGTAGTAGAAAAAATTCGTTATCATATAAAGTATGTTACTAACCTTTCGTGCACTTCCTGCTGTGTTGAAGTTTCCAGCACTTTAAACACCGAAGTACATGCTCACGTATATATACCTGCCTGACAAAGGTCACAAAAGCCAGAAATCCGTCAGTCCGTCATAATGTTTCGAAGTTGATTAAACTTGTAAAGAGCGTATTTGGGTGCATTTTCACCTTTTTTGGCGAATCCGGGGCCCTTGTGAGTTCAACTGTTATCTGCTTTGTTTGAGTTTCTTGAGTTTGTCTGATTTGCTTGGTTTAGGATGCCTGGGTAGCCAGTCTGACCTTTCGCCCTTCGTCTTGGCCGTCGCCCAGATAGGACCACTCTTTTCCAGGGTTGTTCGATACGCCTATTTTTCTGTATCGATATTTTCGATACAATATATCGTTTCAACTAGAAAAATATCGACGTCTCGATATATCGAACCTTTCAGAAATTTCTTCGATACGATATATCGAACAAAGTAATGCTATCGATGTTAATATCGATACGGACATAATTTACCATTAACCGTAAAGCAAATTTAACGACGTGTACTAATGGCACAATATCTTATTTGGAACCAAGCTAGCCGACTGGAACGATCCTTCTTCTACAAAACATTCCACTTTTTCAAAATCGCAATTTGTTTTGTACACAACAACTTGTGCAAGACCAAGTGCAAGTTTAACTTGCAGAAATTGCAGAGTTCCAGGTTTTCGTCACTCAGTCGGGTCCTCAGGTGGTTCATTATTAACCGACCGTACGAGTAGACTCTTTCCACTGGGGCCAAGGTGGCAGGAACGCAGATTAGATCTTTGGCGATCGACGACAGCAAGGTGTAGTGTCCTCGTTTTAAACTCCATCAGAGCAGAGGATCTTCCTTCCTTGGGGCGATTGGCTCTTTCAAGAACAAGTCCAACTCAACTCGCCAACTCTCCGCCTCTGTTAATAATGGGATTAACAATAGTCGGGCATTAAGTGTTCGGTATCAGGAAGTTTCGCCCCATCTCATGTTTCGCCTCAACTTTTTCGCCCCAGTTCCAAAAAGAAAGTGGGGCGAAAAAATATGGCTCCGGTTTTTAGCATATTAGCGGATATTATTCCTACCCGATTTCTTGGGGGGCGAAAAAAAGGCTACGGGCGGGAAGGGGACCCCGGGAGCGTACACACGACCCCGGGCATAACATTTCCGCGTGACCAAAAAGGCCCACGGCACTTGGAGTAAAAAAAAACAACAAGGCACAACGCAAGCGTTACGGCCGTCGGTTACCATGGCTGAATGTTAAATGAAGTTACCAAGACTGCAAGTGCCCTTTTATAGAGACCAGGAAGGCAGCCATCTTAATCCGCTGTTCCAGGTATTTCAAGGTATTAACTCTTCGACACGTCTGAGGTATGCTTCACGGAACATCGAATGCCCTTAATCCATAGCCTGGCAATCTCCATGTTCCAAATTTATCACAAAAAATTAGCTCAGTTAAAAGTTTGGAATTACTATTGTTTGAGTAACCGAATTCAGAATCAAGATTCTGCGAGTAATCGATGCAAGATTCAAAGTTCTTTCACATGTCAGATTTAGAATCAGATTTGCTGAGTTCATCGATAAAAAATTTCTGATTTTTTCAGGTATCGAAATTAGAATGAGAATCTACGAGTAACCGAATTCTGAAGCAAGATTCTTTGAGTAATCGATAAAAGTTTCAAAATTCTTTAAGGTATCGGATTGAGAATGAGAATCTACGAGAAACCGAATTCAGAAGCAAGATTCTTTGAGTAATCGATCAAAAATTCGGAATTCTTTCACATATCGAACCAAAAATAGGATTTAAAAAGAAATGAAAAAATATATAGTATATTCCTGCACTAGTCGGATCGAAATACAAGACCCAGTTTGGATCGAGAATCAAATCAAGGATAACATAAGCAATCAATCCTAACTTAAAAGCAAGTTTAAGTACTTGGCAGTAAAGTTCGTACAGATTCAGGAGGAAATCATGTATAGCTACTTAAAATCACCACAGATTGGCTCGTTTATTTTGTCAGAGAACAGGATAAAGTAAATTCTTAGTTGAAAAGTAAAAATCAACAAACATGGCACGAAAAAGTTCTTAGTCAAAATTTCACAAACCAACTCACAATACAAAACAATATATGGAGGAAACACGCTTTAACAATTTCGTCACGGACAGTTCACCATTTTGATATATCTCCCATAAATCGAATACTTTGGCAGTTGTCTTCTTGCTGGTTTTAGCCTGATACTTCCGAAGTTTTCCTTCAGATAGCAAGCGGACGTACAATGATACGGTCCTGGATTCATCCGCGAGTAGCCTTGTCAGAAGATAAAAGGGCAAATTGCCCTTCTTCGCTTTTCGATTCAACCACGCATGCCAGCCTTCCAAATCGTTGTTAGTGCGGATTGATTGTTTAAAGACAGACCATGCAGATGGAGGCCAGAGGTCGTTTTCAATCCACGTGTCACGGAAGTAGCTGCTTAGGTTGTGTAGCTTGCAGTTTGACGTCTCATTGATCTGCTGCTGGATGGCGAGGTAAGCAGGTTGGATATGTTCCGAGGGTAGGAAAGCTAGGGACATCAGCTTCCGACAAAAACGATTGATCTGCTTCGAAGTTTTGTACGCCACTTGCAGGCCTAGCTCCTGAATTTTGCGCCAGATTGCTTGCGTAAAATGGAAACAGCAGCCTTTCATCTCGAGTTGAGGGAAGACGATGGGTAGTGCCTTCCATACGGCAGCTTCAAAATCCAGGACTGCTGCCTGCACGGCGGGTTCTACGCTGATGGCTTCTTTGATCTTCTCCAAGACTGCGATGTAATCAGTTTTTTTCTTTCCTGACATCACAATGAAGGCCACTGGCACCTGTCACACAAAATAATAAAAGTTACATATCAATTGTGGCTTTGTTTTCCAAACAAAAAGTCTTGGTATCCTATAAGATCCATGAAAACGCACCTGTTTTATCACTTTTTCAGCTGTTCTGATGAAGATGTTGATGGAGTATAGTTGCTTGAACGGTTTTTTGATGACTTTGTAGGTACCGTCCAAGTACCATCTCTTCGCCCGTGATAGAAGAGATAACATAGTCTTCGTTGCGAAGATTATGTGCCGGCAATCCTTCACCTTTACATCTCCGACGAGAAAGTCTGCGGGAAGGTGTTTAACATCGAGCGGGAAATCGAGAGCAGTAGGTTCATCCGGCCGGTCCTTTTCTCGCGCCAAATTTGTGGTGCGCACCAAGGAGTGCAAGGATGGAAGCGCGGGACAATGCTCCTGTAGACGCTCGATGAGAACTTTCTCCACAATGGCTTGGGCCGGCTCGAAAAGGTCCTTTGATGCTTCCTCGCGGATGTGCTTCTTTATTTCAGCAACAACAGCACTTCCAGGTTTCACTTCGTGGGACGAATGCCGCGAAGGTCCGTACTCGAACGAATGACCGATTTGTCTAACCGTGGCATTGCAGTAGTCCCCCTTCCTCCGTGATATACACTGCCAGATGGTCGAGTTCTTCTGTCTCCTCTTTACAGTATAACGATGTCCGTGTTGATCGACGAGGACGGATTTCTGCCGGTTTGAGCCACACTCGACGATCTGGAAGTCCTGCAAATCTTCAGAGTGATCGAGGTTAATCGGTTCCGCGTCTGCAAGTTCGGACTCCAGAGTATTCTCCTGCAACTCTCGCACCGCAGCAAAGCTACCCATATGAGGAATGGATACATCCATGACAGGACTTTCCTGCTAATGAACCAGTCATTACTGTAATCAAGTACTGTAAAATTATTTCACGTTAACCTACCAAAGAACAGTTGTTTTCTGTGTCGTCGTCCGCAGCGCACGAACTAGGCTCCGTCACGTTAAACCCAGGTTGGCTCGATGCAGGAGTGGTTTTCCGTCTACGATAAGATATATAAAGTAAAGTTGTATTGCTGTTTTTCTTGGGATTACTATCTCAGTATTGTAGTAGAGAGTTCTTTTACCTTCTCTTCGGTGACACCGTCGATGCTGCCTCTCGAGGTCTGACGTCATTTTGCAAGACGAAATCGTTGTATCTTGCTGGTACCTTCCGTTTCCTACACATATGATATTGTTAGCACGTTCATTTCAACGTCGTCGAGAAGACAGCAATGTTACCTGTTTCTTGCGATAGAAGTCGGCTGTGTTGTATCCTGGCAGTCATCATGGGCAGAACTTTCTACAGGAGAAGATTCGCATTTGGGGCAGAGATATGTCCCGGGTTGGTTTTTATATGTAGCATACTTCTCTTTCGTCATATCTGGTAATAAAAAACATACGCATTAACATAACTTAAGAAGATAAAATATGCTGTTCTATTCCATACCTTTTGAACATCTTCTGTGTTGGCCCCCGGAGCACTTGAAACATTGCAGCACATGCTCACGTTGTTTAATTTGTAAAGCACATATATCGCAGAAGTTAGATAAACTTGTGTTTTCCATGATGCCTTAAAATTAACTGGACACAAAATTCTTGTTGCAGGTTAGGTTGCAGGTTTATTCGGAATCCCTCGTGGGTATCGAAGAACCAATCAAACTTCAGGTCTCAAAAATGCGAATTCAATGGATTAACAACACTCAACCGAAACACCGTAACGCTTGAGTAAACGCAACGGCTTTTCAAAATTGTCCCCCCTTATAGTTGATGTTCGAACAAACAAGGATGAGCTAGTTAACTTTATCTTAGAAACGAACACGTTTAAGAAGAAACCCAAAAAAAAATTCACACAAAATTTAAATTCTGCTAATCGAAGAATCTGATTCTAAGTCAGATATGTGAAAGAATTCAGAATTTTATATCGATTACTGAAAGAATCTTGCTTCTGAATTCGGTTTCTCGTAGATTCTCATTGTCAATCCGATACCTTAAAGAATTTTGAA
>JAIQCU010000523.1:0-45387 GCA_022114935.1 Leptestheria dahalacensis | reverse complement strand
TGCATAGATAAAATACGGGTGGGTGGAAGGTATGGACTGAACTGGAAACACCTGTGGGCAGATAGATAGCTAGATAAATAGGCAGATAGATACATAGGTAGATGGATAGACAGATATTTCGGTGGATAGATAGACAGATACATGGATGGATAGATGCCGGGAGAAAGAAGGGATGGGCCGAGCTGAAAACACGTGCCCTGCTTTTTTTTCCTAGGCCTTGCGCAAGGCCCTTTTCCAAGAAAAACGTTTGGTGTGGACCTTGGTGACGTCATTGCTCATACTGGCACCGTTCAATGGCATTTTCCAAAGCGGATCTCACATGCCTCGATTATATTTTTAGGGACTCTCCAATGCCCCAAGCCTTTCGCCCTATAAATAGCCTCGTTGGCTTCTTGGCCACTGCTCACATTTCCAGATCATTTAGAAGGGTCGTGTTATTCGCCCTGCGCCAAAACGTCGAAACTTTGTCACACAAAGAGCCCGTCTATAAATTTCACTTCGGAATCAATCAATTAATAAATAAATTAGTAAATAAATTATTCAGAAAAAAAAGAGAGCGGCTGCCAAAGTAACCTCTTTATAAAAAGGAAATCCACGAAGTGAATTTCAAGGCGACGGGATTGGACGAGAAATAAATAAATTAGTTAAAGCTGTGGGACCTGAACAGATTTTGAAAAATACCAGATGGTCAGCCCTTTTTACCATACGTGATTGTTATAATGAATCGATTTTTTCCCCTCAATGTCATCGGTCTTTATTTATTTTTATACTTAAAATTTTATTTATTTTTTTCTTTTTAAATTTTATTTGTACAGATGAAGTGGACGTTATCGGCTACGGCAGCCAGGGAAGTGACGTGGACGACCAGCTGAGTGTGCAGTCGGCGTCTTCCGATTCCGGAATCGCACTGGCTTCGGTGGCCAGTATCGGTCATTTCCCCCAGTTGTCTCTCACCGATCACCTTTAAAAGTAATCAAGAAATGTTCATATGAAAGTTAAAATGATGACGTGGAAATTAACGAATGAACTTTTTAAATTTCTTCCCCCTCCGCCACAGAATTCCACTGCCATGTTGAGATGTGTCCTCTACTGTCACTTATCTTAATCTACCTGGGGAAACGGCAATGAGGGAATAACGGAAGAACGGAGCAAGGAAAGTAGATAGCTTTAATTGAAACGAAGAGAAGGAACACGTTTGGACGAAGGGAGAAAGTTTCACGCGTTGCTGAGGGATGACTGTATCACTCGTCAGCCCAGCGCGACAGTGGAGAACAGGGCAAAAAGGGACGTTAATTTGTTGTTAATTTTATTGACAAGATTTCATATTTTTCTAACGAGAGGCAATCTAATTGCAAACCGCCCACCTATTTTATTTATTTTATTTTTTTAATTTTTGAGTTTTCCCCTACCCCTCCCCCTCCCCCCAGAAGAAAACAACCCCGCACCGTCATTTTCTAATTATTTAATTTTGATTTATCTCAAAGAGTATTTTTTTCCAAAAATTTTAAATCTCTTTTTTGTTGTCCCCCTGTTTTTTTTTAAAGATGAATTTTATTTTTTAGTTGGAATATTTCTAATTTTAACAAAAAGAAGTGGCTCGCCCCAGCATTCCCTGAAATATATATATGTAATTTATTTTTTGTTTGAGAAGAAAAAGAGCATAGACGAAGAAGAAGAGGAAGCAAATCATTTAAAGTGAATTGATGTGTGTGAACACTAATGCGAGGATCTCTTTGAAACTTATTCAAGCAACACAAACCAAGAAAACGGGCGAGTTTTATTTTTGTCAAAAAGAAGAATTTTTAATTTTTTACCTTTTTTCGCCAAAGACTGAATTTTTTAACGTTTTTTTTGGGTCCTCCTCCTCCTCTCGAAAAGAATCAACTTTTGAAGAACAATGACGTTCTAGTGAAATTTGCGCAGAGATATATATTATATCTTAAATTATTTGTAATTTTTTTTAAAAAAGTATAAATTAGATCGATTGTTCCCAAGGCAGAGAATAACTATTATTTCTACTTGGTGAACACACACACACACACAAAGTCAGCATCAACAACTACGGCTTTCTCCGTTTTTGAATAATAGTAATAATGATATATAATAATACAAATAATAATATTGGATACAAGTTAAAAAGACAAGAGAGGGACAATAATTCGTAATTCGAAGTACAACTTTCGGAAGTGTGTCTCTTTTCCTTTTCATTTCGACTTTTTAAAAGCAAAAAGAAAAATTCAAAAAAATTTGTTATCGTGTGTTGTCCAATTCTCCTCCCCCCCTCCCCTCTCGCCCCCAATTTTTTTTAAAAAGTGGAGAAACAAGAAAATTGTGTTGTGGTCATTTCTCGTTGTGCCCGTCTATCCATGATTTCGTTCTAGACATTAGAATAGAAGAAAAAACCCTTCATCAGAATTTTTTTCGGTGGGAAATTGATCTAGACAAAAAAAAAATTGTATAACTCGTGCAAATTTTGTCTCTCCCGTGTGTGTGCGTGTAAGGTTATTATTTTTTTTTAATTATCAATTTCACTGTCACCTTGATCGATTCATTCTCATCTTGAGCGTCCTTTTTTTTTCTTTTAATTTATTTTCTTATATTCTCCTCTTCGAGGGTGATAAAGTGTAGCTCTCACACTGTCTTTTGTCACAACAAGAAACCTGTCCATTTTTCGATGAATTCCCTGTTGCATAATTTAAAAAAAATTAAAAAAAATACAACATCTGTAATTCATATCTCGCTCTCTTTATTGTCCTCGTTGGGGCGGGGGGGGAGGAGGAGGAGGGGGCTGGTGAAGCAGTGCTGGTTTTTGCCTGAATTGTTGGATGATACAAGGGAGAGCACTGAACAAGAAGCTAAGGATGACACGCCAGAGACCACTTTGGATCACTCGATAAAAAAAACCCTCGTTTCAGCACAAAGGACCGCAATTCTCCGCTCTGCGTATCGCTTCCGGAATAGTGTCTCGGGTCTTGGTCCTCGAGTGTTCCGTAAGATCGGCGCAGTGCTTCCGACCGCTCTGGATGGCTTCGATTTCCCTCAGTAGATCATAGTTGATGGTGTCACTGACGACAGAATCTTGCCTGTTGAGTTAAACCACGTCAATATAGATTTTTACTTAACATGACTATTAACTCGTATTAATTCATTATAGAATCACGTGACCTGTTTAAATAACAAATATATTCAAACAATGTTATTAGTTACCAATTTTTTCATAACATAATAGTATGCTAATGAAAAAGTGATTACGGCACTTTATATTCGAGAATTACGCACTTGTAATCGGGGTGATTCCGCACAAAGTTGCGAACCCATCGAGCGGCTGTCATCAGTTCACCGCTGGCCCTTTTCTGAATCAACCTCAAGTACTGATGAATGGTGCAGTGCGTATCAGCGTCCACTTCAACCGTGTTCAAGTAGCTGCTGATCAAAGGCAGCAGGCCGGGGAAACTGCCTTCCTTTAAAAAAAAAAAAAAAAAAAAATAATTTGAAGAGAATTTTGATTTAACATAATTAATTTAATTAACAGTTTATTAGGTTATTTAAACAGCAATTTTAATTTTAATTCTAAGATTAAAAAAATACCTTGCCGTTGATGATTTCATTAACGGTAAGCTGATCGTAGGTGCCTTCGTTGTTGTTGCCAGAGTCTGCCGAGCCGAGAGATGTGCGAAACCAAAACTTCTCGTTGAGGACGGCGTCGCGTTTCTGGGCTCTCTGCATATTCTCGTCGACCTATTCGTTGAATCAGTGAATTAATTATAATTACATCTATAAATGAACTAGTAATAATAATATTTATGATAAAAGGCTAGTAATATTATAAGTTTATGTCTTCAATTTACTTTGCTAATCGGTAGCAGAAAGTTCAGCTTGTAGCTCAGAATGACTCGAGTCAGCAGCACGATGAAACAGACGAACGCGGCGTTCTCGAAGTCGGTGATCTGCACCTCGCACGGACGAAACTCCACGCGCCAGCCAATGGTGCTCTTCGGTGGCGGCGGCTTGAATCGCATCGTTTGCCAATTGGTCGACTGCAAATTCTGCATACAAAAAAAACACACAAAAACTGAGACTGAATCGAGTCGACTCAAAAGTCTACTCAATAGATATCACTATAAACATCATTACGTTTAATTACGGTTTGAAACATTACGTCAGTACTTAAGAAATCTATCCATCTAACTATCTATCGATCCATCCATCCATCCATCAATCTATCCATCCATCAATCTATCCATCCATCCATCCATCCATCCATCCATCTATACACCCATTCATCCAACCATCAATCTGTGCACGTTAAGGTAATATATGTAATATATTCAAACCTCAAAGTGGTCAGAATCTTCGGAATCATTCTGGTGCACTTTCTCGCTGAAAAGGGATACGGGATCGCGGATAAAGAGGTGAGCCACGTGCTGGGCCAGCAAATGATCAATACCCGCCTCTCTCAGCTTGGCGTACGCATCTTCGTTGATCACCAAAGGCAAATCATTATACCTGAGATAACCGCCAGTATTAACAACGGAACATTTTAGGATACCAAAAATTGATAAATAATAATTAGAAATAAATAGAAATACGTAAAACGAATTGCGAATACTTTTCTCCGTCAGACGACAGGTAGCAACTGATGGAATCGTATCTCGACTTGGGAATGCGATATTTGCAGTTTGTCAAAGGTTCGAGGTCCCGTTCCTCTCGGGTGCGGCAATCGACCGCGGCGGAAATAATGTTCCAGCGGCAGTCGGTATCGGCCAGGTAACCTCGGTGCACCGGGGAAGCTGCGGTCAATGCCAACTTGAAAAAGAGACAGCAAAATGTTAGCCTCCTTTACAATAAGTTGAAATTTTAACCAAGTACCATAATGGGGCACATGGTGGCCAACTGATCATACAGCGTCCTCGCTTCCTCTATATTACAAGCCTGGAAGGTCATCTGAAGGCAGCAGCAACCCATCCCAAATCCCATAGCGTCCATGTAAATGTGGTCATTCAGTGCCGACCTGCCTCGTTCTCCGTCGTCCCCCAGCTGCGAGAAGTCTTCGACAAACGGATCCCGAGTATTCACGTCCTTGAATACTGTGTGAAACGGAGTTTACAATGTGTTTTGAACTGAACGGATAAAAGCTAGGAAAAGTGTACCAGGAATGTTGATGGCCACTTTCTCTCCCCGCCTCATGCGTATGTTCCTCGTCAAAGTACGGAAACGTGGATGCGCCGGAAAGATAGCTTCGTCGGGGAAGAAGAGGGACCTTGAGACGCTTTCCTCTGGCTTTGGTTCACACGGAGGGGTGCAAAAGTCGGGGCAGCCCAGTCGGGGGAAGCTGGTAATGGAAAAAATAGTCTCGTCTCGGCCTAAAACTGATAGAACCTGCGAGTTCGCCAAGGTTATCACAAATTAATTCTCGGTCGCACAGCACAGTTAATCATACTTCATTCCTCCTGCGCCTCATGTTAGCCTCGACAACATTAAAATGCGCCAACAATCCCCCGTAAGGTTGTCCCGGGGTGCCCTCGACCATGTAATCTGCATACTCGGGCCTCCAAAGTGCCTTCACATCTCTAAACGTTCAAAACTTAGTTTCTTAAAACCCTTTTAGTGATAAACGTATAAATGTACTCTGGATGGTTCTTCTCCTTTTCTTGAAGTACCGGCAAGATTTCCGCGGCTTTCAAGTTCAAGCGAGCTTTCTGTTCGGCATGGTCGAACTTGACCAGCATGTACTCTATCTGAAAAAGCAAAAGTCGAATGTCAACACACCCCGAACCGAGCGGAAAATTTGTATCACGTACCTCGTCGCCCCACTTCAGAACGTCACCCTGGCGTTCTTTCAGATTACGGTACAGGTTGATAAACTGAATGATCCCGTGTTCACGAACATGATCTGCGAGTGCTTTGGTCTCGGGCCAGCTCAGAGGACTACCTTCGGATAGCAAACCCATGGTTCTTCAAATGGGATAACGTTACAAGGCCTGCTTAAAATGCAAAATTCAGTTAAAATACGCAAAATGCACTGCAAGGTGAGCACAATGGTGAGTGTATGTACTGACAATCAATAGTCTAGGAATAATTGTACTTCGTCGGCCACACAGCAGTGTTCCAGGGGATTAATACGCGGCTAAAATATATTTGTAATAAGCAATACTACGGTATTTATACCCTTAGTTACAAGGCAGTATTGTCGGTTATCGTAAAGCAGCAAGTCACGATGACTGCATGTTAAGTTACCCGATTCCGCAGAATTGCGCGCAGTCGAGAAAGAGTTTGTTATCGTGATGAGCCATTAATAAGATACTTCGATGAACGCCATCTAGTGGTGAAAGAGCGAACTATCGAAATGTTTAACATAAATTGTAATTTTTATAATTTATTGATAAGTATTGTATTATATTTATTCGATGTTAACAATTTAATGAAATCTACCATCAGTCATTTTTTATTAATGTTTTAAAATTTAAGAGCATAGAATTGGTGCGTTCGGAAAGAAAAAGAACGAGAGAGAGGAAGGGCGAAGAAGGTATGCAAATGATGCTCAAAGGGGTTTTCTTCCAGTTAACAGAGAACAGTCAGTTTCCTCCTGTTTGCTCAGTTTAGAGATTTGGGTTTTGAATCAGTAGGAGACGGAGGGTCACGCTGGCAAGACGTACTGAATACAGAGCTTTGGTCAAACCATTACATTGTATTAAAAATTATAAATGAAAAAATCATGCTTGTTCTATTTCGCGCTCCTGGCAACGCTTCCCGCATTTCAAGCTCAGCTAGGTAACTTAACTCGAGTAACAATTTACAGTTTTTATTTAATTATTTAAAAACACAGCTAATAAGGATTTGGACTATTACAACAGATCAGCAGCACTGTGGCCCGGATCAATTTGCATGCCGTAATGGAAGATGCATCAGCAGGTTCCTAATGTGCAACGGTCAGGACGATTGCCAAGACGGTTCGGATGAAGCAGGGCACTGCAATGACACGGTATTACTTGAATTTCAGCCTTGCAAGCTGTGAGCTAATTAGCATGTAATCGACAGTGTCATTCGATAGGGGTTAAAACCGGTATAGTCATCAGTATTTAAGCTTATCAGTAGTCGAAGATATATGATAACTTCGGTTATAAATGTATAAACTTTTGAAAACAAAGATTTAGTTTCTATACTTTATTTCATTTATTTTGTATACGCTATAATTGCACTGCTGTGTTTGTATTTTTACCAGTCAATGGCGACTTCGAAAGGTTGGTGCCCAGAGAATCAATTCCGATGCAAAGACGAACGCTGCATTCCCAAAGCCCTGGTCTGCGACGGAAAGAACGACTGCTGGGACGCTAGCGACGAGCGGGGATGCAGAGCTGCAGAGACTGTTACACCCCGAGTATTATGCAAACAGCATAGATATCTTATTTCAACTTAAACCTGCTTTTAGTAAATTTTCCACGAGGACAGTTTTTAAAATTGAATAATAAATTTTCTAAATCCATTAACATTTAACTTAACATTTCGTAAAGAGTATGTTTTCTTATTATTGTGTTACATTATATTCATATTAAAATTATTAATTACATAAAAGTACGATAAATTAAAAAAATAATGTAATAGTAATAATTATTCCCGCACATTTCTGGTTGGTAAATGTTCTAGTAAAACGTTTACGGAACCAGCGTCTTGTTTAAGGTTCAACTTTTGTCGTTCCTCTTGCAGGATTGTGACGGCCTTGTATGCGGTAATGACTGTGTGCCTCTAACTTCCATCTGCGACGGAGAGCTCGATTGCGAGAATGGCCATGACGAACTTAACTGCGGTAATTCTACCTTGCTACCTTGCTATCATCATCTACCCCGTTTAATTGATATCCAACAACCAACCAATTCTCTTGCACCTGCCTTCAATCCATCCATCCAACCCTTACCCAGCCGTCTATCCATCCACCCATCATCCGTCTACCCTCTAGGTATCCATCAGTCTACCCTCTAGGTATCCATCAGTCTACCTTTCTATTTAACCACCTAGTTATCCATCCATTTATCGATCCATCTCTCTTTCGATTCATCCCTCTATCCGTCTATCGATTCATCCCTCTATCCGTCTATCGATTCATCCCTCTATCCGTCTATCGATTCATCCCTCTATCCATCTATCGATTCATCCCTCTATCCATGTTTCGATCCATCCCTCTATCCGTCTATCGATTCATCCCTCTATCCGTCTATCGATTCATCCCTCTATCCGTCTATCGATTCATCCCTCTATCCATCTGTCGATTCATCCCTCTATCCATGTTTCGATCCATCCCGCTATCCATGTTTCGATCCATCCCGCTATCCATCTGTCGATCCATCCCTCTATCCATCTGTCCCTCTGTCCCTCTATCCATCTATCTATCTATCTCTGTTTTCACATCCCGCTATCAGTCCCTCGGTCCGCCCGTCCGTCCACGCGTCTATCCACCCAGTTACCCTATACTATTCTCTCATACATCCTTTACATCCATTCCGCTTAATTGATATCCAACAACCGACCATCTCTCTTACCTTCCATGCATCCATCCTCCATCCATCTATCTACGATCCATCCATCCATCCATCTATCCATCCCGCTATTCATCCCTGGATCATTCTCTGTATCCACCATCTATCCGCCCATCCATCCACCCGTCTATATACCCATTTTATCCATCCTTCTTCCACCATCTCTTCTGTCATTCCTTGCACCTACGATTCTAACTATCTGCATTCATCCTCCTACCCGTCCATCCGCCCGTTCCTTCACCAACCATCTTTCCTGTTTACGATATCAATCATTCCATATTGTTTCCCATTAACCAGTTCGTATCCATCTATCTAGCCATCCACCTATCAATCAACCAGTCTATATCTCTCTTTCTATCCATATTTCTACCGCTCTTCCCTTTTGTCTGCCTATCTAATTCTACAGTATAGTTCGCATACAGTCTTAAAAAAGGCATCCAAAATTTGCTAATTTTTTATTTTTACTTGGTGCTGAAAGATGTAATTTAACGCGATTTTTGAAAACTCTTTTTGATAATTTAATTAGGACCGGACGCTTTTATGAACCACAGCTGCCTGATCGAGCACGGTTGGTTTTTGTGCCGCGGTGCCAAGCACAGGTGTCTGCAGGCGCAGAGGGTCTGTGACGGTATCGTCGACTGTGATTTCGGCATGGACGAGGACGGACTGTGCAGTGAGTTGACAATTCTCGGATTCAAGATGTTTTCATTCATTCGTGTATATACATTGGATATTTACTATTATATTAATGTAAACATGTAGGTAAATATTCCATATATCTGTTGTTTTACGATAATATAGCTAGCTGTCTATTAAGTCGTGTACCTTTCAGCTCCCAGTTCAATTCACCACAAACATTAGGGTTGGTCTTAATTTGAATCAATAGCACAATTTAAGTACTAAACGCCCCGTAGCGTTACTATTGATGATGTAATAACGTGATCTCAAATTTTTAATATAATTTTTTTTTCAGATAAGACGACCTGCAGCAGCATCTCGTGTGAACACGGCTGCGTCAATACCCCGCAAGGACCACACTGTCGATGCCCGCTGGGTTTTCGAATGGTTGACTCCAAGTGCGTAGGTGGGTTTTAAAAGTTCCTCTGACGAACTAGTTGAGTTTAAATGGGTAAAAAGTCGGTAATTTCCATGTCGTTTGCTTGTAGATATCGACGAGTGCCAGGTGGAACCGCCCTTGTGTAGTCAGCAGTGTGTCAACACCCCTGGAAGCTACCAGTGCTTCTGTTCGCGGGGATATACGCTCCATGACAACCACACTTGCTTTGCTGATAGTAAATATCTTTACTGCGACATCATTTGTACTTCGTATTTTTACTGTGAACAACTATTTTTATTTGGTTATTATTTTTTAAAATTATAACTATTTTTTAAGTTTACTATAATTTATAAATATGTATTTAATATATTATGGTTATAAATAAGTATTATTATATTTATCACAACTGTTAATTTGAAACAAAACAAAAATACCTGTATTATTATTGATCTTTCATCTTTCAAGTTGTTGTTTTTATTTTAACCTAGTAAGTTGATTTTAATCTTATTGTCGACTTTTAATTTGACCTGTATTTTTTTAGAACGTATTTCCTGTTTTATTATTAATTTTCTACGTAGCTATTCAATTTCCATTTTGTATTTAAGATTTAAAGCTATTGGTTTTTTAATGTTTATGGTTGATTTTGATTGTACGACTGATTTTTAATTTCTATTAATAGTAATTTTAATTTTTAGCTTTAAAAATAAGGATATATTTATATGATATTTGCATTATGCATGTTTGAATTGCGTGTTGATTATTTTGTTAGAATTTTGTAGACTTGGTTTAGACTGAAAAAGAATTGAAATTGTTGCAATTTTGTTCCGCAGTAATATGCTAGTGTATTTAGCTCTTTAGTAAAAATATGTGTTCGTTAATCTAATTTGATACTAAATATATTATTATTGAATTTGCAGAACCGGGTCCAGTTTTACTCGTCTCTACGGTGAACGACATCGGCGTCTTCTACCTTCGCACCAACACTGTATCGAGGCTGTCCATCAGAACCTCCAGACCGCAGTCGCTCGAGTTCTACAACGTGGACAACCATTTGTTTTGGACCGATTCCAGTCCCGGCGCGGCGGGCATCTACAAGAGCACGGTCGATGGTTACAGCGTCGAGAACGTCGTCTCTTCGGGCATCGGCGAACCGCAGTCTTTGGCAGTCGACTGGGTCGGTCACAACATCTACTTCAGCGATAGCTACTTCAAGCGTGTCGTTGTCTGCGATGTCACTGGACACTTCTGCACGGCCATCATCGGCACGGGCCTGGACAAACCGCGCGGCGTTGCGGTTGAACCCGAATCGAGGCTACTTTTCTGGACCGATTGGGGTGAAGAGCCGCACATCGGTCGTTCCAGCATGGATGGAGCCAATCCTTTGAGAATTATCACCCAAGATCTGAAATTACCCAACAGTTTGGCCGTTGACGAGACGATCAAGAGGATCTTTTGGTGTGACGCTGGACTGGATCGTCTGGAGAGCGCTGGTTTTGATGGATCCAATAGACGCGTCGTGCACTCGTTGGTTTCGCACCCCCTTTCCATTGATGTATTCGAGGACTGGATCTACTGGACCGATCCTGGACAACACAGTGTCAAACGGTGCAACAAGTTTAATGGAAAACACGAACAGGTAAAACAACTAAAGGCGTGATTAACTTGAAAATTCAAGTATAATTTATGATGCGATGTAGGTACGCATACAAGTAATTTAATAGCGTACAAGCGCTCAATCAACCATTAGAGAATTAATGAATTAGACGGAGAATGTTTTAACTATAGAAGTATTTACTTAACTATACATGTATTTACTTAACTATACATGTATTTACTTAATCATACAATTGTTAAGTTAACCACTTGTGGATTTCTAAGTGTTTGATTAACCATACAAGTACTTAATCAACCATTCGTGGATTCTTACTACCCATACAAAAATTTAGTTGACCATGCAAGTATTTTACTAGACCGTACAAGTATTTGCTTGACCGTACAGGTATTTGGTTGACCAAAAAGTAATTAGTCATTAAATTAATTAACTAACCATGCAACTATTTCGTTAACCATTGAAATATTCAAATAACTGGACAAGTATTAAAATGTCCCGGCAACCGTACAAGCATTTAGTTACTCACGCAAGTTTCTAATTATCTATTCAAGCACCTAGGAATTTTATTAACATAAAATATAGTTGACAGTATAAACATTTGATAAGTTATACAATTATTTAGTTAACCGTTGAAGTCTTAAATTAACCGTACAAGTATTTCATGAACCAAGCATGTATTATTCATCACATAGGTATTCCACCAACCTAACAAGTACTGGATTAAGCGTTAATTAATCATTAACAAATTAAAGTTAACCTGTGAGCATTAAATCGTACAAGTTTGACTTTTATCTGAACAGGTTCTCTTGTCTGATTCGTCATTCCTGGGCATTCGCATTAGCCATCCGCGCCGTCAGGAGCAGCTACCGGACCCTTGCCTGGCAATCCGCTGCAGTCATCTGCGCGTCCTTTCCTCCAATTCGACATCCAACTGCACTTGCATGTGTCCACGCGGTATGATCCTCGCATCGGACCTTTCCACTTGCCAGTATAACGAAACCGTCACATCACTGGTCATCTCGTCGACCAGCGAACTGTTCCAACTGCATCCGTACCAGATCGGGAACGACGTTACTCGACGTCTGCCTCCGCACCTTCTGGAGAACGTGGGAGCGCTGGGCTACGATCAGTTGACGCACTCGCTCGTATACAGCGACATTGGCACGCGCAACATCCACAGGCTCGATCTTCATACGTTTAACGACACCGTCTTGTTCAGCGGTACAGACGCTGTGGAGGGGCTGGATGTCGATGATTATTCGGGTATCATTTACTGGACCGACGCTGGCCTAGGAACTATCGTCATGGGCAATCCTAGGACTCGAGAAGCGCTGATTCTAGCTCGGGGACTGTTTCATCCAACCAGTATTGTTTTAGCACCCGAAAGGGGATTTCTTTTTGCAGTTGAAGGCAGGGTCAATTCGATCATTGCCCAGTGGACCATGAGCTGCTCGTCGAAGAATGTCATCGTCAGCGATCACATGGGCGAGATATCTTCGTTGGCTTATGATAAGGATGCACATGCGCTGTACTGGAGCGATGTGACTCGAGGCAGGATCATGCAGCTCGACGTGACCAGCGGGGTGAGCCGTACCGTCAAGGGTCACCTAGGATCGCCGGTCGCTATTGGAGTCACGACGCGTCACCTCTACTGGATTCTGGAACACTCGAACATGATCTACTGGACCAATAAGAAAACGCTTAACACGGTTCGTAACAAGAAGATTGATTCGGCCGAGACGCGCGACATCACTTACCGGGATTTGGCTGTCGTTGAGCCCCGCTGGACATCCAACTCGAGCGATGCGTACGCCTGTCGCAGTAACGGTCACTGCAGTCACTTTTGCGCTCCCAGCATGGAGGGACCGGTTTGTCTGTGTCCCCTGGGTATGACTCTGAGCGAGGACCGCAAGGTCTGCCATTCCATTGTCGACTGCAAACCCGGTTACTTCCGCTGCAGCGATGGCAAATGCATTCCCGAGTCGTTTGTTTGCGACAAAATTACCGATTGTCACTCGCTTTGGTCTGAAGAGATGAATTGCAATACCTCGACGGCTGCCGCTTGCCAAGACGGTCATTTTAGATGCGGAAGCGGAGAATGCATCCATCTGGAATTCCGCTGCGACGGGGAATTCGACTGCAAAGACAGGTCTGACGAGCCTGAGGACTGTCCGTTGAAGGAGTGTCACCCCTTTAAGGAGTTCCAGTGCGAGAGCAGGCGACAGTGTATCCCGGTCCTGGCTCACTGCGACGGAGGGAGGGACTGTAGAGACGGATCGGACGAGAAGGACTGTCCCAAGAAGGAGGATTGCGGTCGAGACGACTTTTTCTGCCCGCGGAGCAAGCAGTGCATCCCGCACTGGTGGCGCTGCAATGAAGATTACGACTGTGAACACGGCGAGGATGAGGAAAACTGCACTTTGGCCACCCTGTCTTGCCCGCCGGATTATATCCGATGCCACCCGAACGATCCTTGCTTACCTAGGGTCATGCTCTGCAATGAAGTTACCAACTGCGATCACGAGTCGCCCGAGAAACTCTGCCGGAACCTTGAGAATGCCACGGAGAGCAGACGGGCTAAGGAAAGGACGCAGGAACTCTGTCCTAAGGATCAGTTTTCGTGCTTTATGAGTTGGGGCGAGTGCGTGCCAGTGCAAGCTCGGTAACAAATTCAGCTTTTTTTGTTGAAAAAAAAATGAAATAATCAAACAAATTTGTATGGCCTACATCCTGTAATGTTGTAATAGCTTTATATTTGTATAATTCTGTTTATTTTATTTTGTAGTTTTTCTATTGTTTATTGTTGTAGTAAATTACTGAATGCTTAGATTTTCATCATTTTTTCCATCTTGTATTTTTATTCGCTTTTTATTTAGTTTCGTCTGTAGTGTTATGATTCTATTTGTTTTATTTGTTTTGTTACCTTAAATGTTATGTTAATAATTTTACAATTGTATTTTTTTAATGATACAGTTTTATGTTTATATTTTTATTCCTTTTATACTTCTGTTTTACGTTTATATTGTTTACATTTTATTCTAAAATTTTATCATATTTAATTACTAGATATGTATAATGATATTTTCTCATGGTTCTGTTTTATGTTTATTATTTTTTTTGTATAATTTTATTCTGTATTTATTTGTTTATATTTTTAAAAAAATGTTTTAGGTGCAACTGTAGCCAGGAGTGCCCCCTTGGTGAGGACGAGGAAGGTTGCCCCGTTTCGGCTTGCAATAAGGATGGCTTTCATTGCCCCGGTGAGAATCGCCAAATTCCCGTAACCTGGCTGTGTGATGGTGCACCCGACTGCAGCAACGGCGAGGACGAGATCCCTGCACTTTGTCGAGTCAGCACCACAGAGGAGGGCGAACCCTTTCCTGGTCTGGACATCTTCGTCCGCGATTCTTGTTCGGATGAGCACTACACTTGCAAGAACGGCGTCTGTGTCGCGTACAACGTCCTTTGCGATGAACACAATGACTGTATCGACAACACGGACGAGGGAAGAAACTGCAGTGAGTATTAGATGCCACAGGTTTTAGCAGATACAGGCAATAAGCGCCTCGTCTACCCGTCTATCTATTTATGTCTATCTACCTACCCATCTCTATCTGTTTAACTGTGTCTACGTACTTGTTTTAGCTATCTAAATGTAAAATCTGTCTAGGTGTCTATCTGTCTATCTTAACATATCTACCTATATCTATCTACCTGTGTGTAACTGTATCTGTGTATCACCTATCTACCTCTATCTACCTATCTGTCTTATTTGTCTACGTGTTTGTTTATCTAGCCATCTATCTATCAGTCTGTCTATCTACCTATTTATCTACCTATCTATCGTCTATCTTTTTAACTGTCTTGTCTATCTGTCTACGTATTTCTCTATTTAGCCATCTAAATGTAAATCTATCTGTCTGTCTGTCTATCTAACTATTGATCTATCGCACAAAATTTCTTAGCGAAATTTTAATTCTACAATTAAAGCATATTTGTTAGTATAAGGTTTAATGAGCATGATATATCTAAAATGCATATTTCTAGCGTAATAAGCAGCCCGTAATGAGTGAAATTATTTTTAAAACATATTGTTAGTATTGGAGATGCCGTTGTATTTTATTGACTTTTATACAGTTGGATCGTATTGTCATATTGTGCATTATTATACCTGCAGGCACGTCGTGCACCAACAACGGAGGATGTCCCCACGACTGCCTCAAGACTCCGGAAGGCCCCGTCTGCCGCTGTCGTCCAGGTTACGAATCCTTCAACAAAGGATTGGACTGCGTCGATGTCAACGAGTGCGAAGTCGCCGACGATTGTGCCCAAGTCTGTATCAACACAAAGGGAAGCTACAAATGCGCTTGCGCGAACGGCTATCTCCTGGAAACCGACGGCCGTTCATGCAAAGTGTCTGAAGGCCGTCCGTTTTTCCTCTTGTCGCAGTCGGATTCCATCGAGAGGTTCTACATGGACCCACCCGGTAGAGAGAGTCACCTTGGTCACCTCAATAAGACGCACAGTCCAGAAGTCATTAAAGATATAGCCTTTAGTGCCAAAGGATCGACTCTATACTGGATATCTATCCAATCGTCGCTCTTGGTGAGTCACAACTTTAACCCGGGACAGGTCATTTACCGTTTTAGAAACCTGAAGACATCTTCGATGGCACTGGATTTGGTCACGGGCAATGTCTACGTCGCTGGAAAGGCTGACCGCGGAGAATCGCACGTCCGAGTCTGGTCGCCGACATCTACCGGCGATGCTGTGGTCGTCCGCTCCAGCTTGGTTATCACGGACCTGGCGCTGGATCCCGCTGAAGGGCTACTGTTCTGGAGCGAGACTTCTCCAGCGGGTTCTGGAAGGATTCGCAGATCTTTCATGGACGGCACTGGGCTATCGACGGTCACGGAATCGCAGAAGATCATTCATCCTGCGAGTCTGGCTCTGGATGCCATCAAGGAGCGACTCTACTGGGCTGATATCCATCTGGAGAGTATTAGCAGCTGTGATTACCGTGGAAACTCCTACCGCGTCAATGTACGCAATACCTACGGGATACCACTGTCGCTGACCTTTTTTGAAAATAAGCTTTACTGGGGCTGCAATGATGAGAACGTCATTCACACGGCTTACCTCAACAGCCTGACCGTCGCCTCTATCCCGACTGACGAAGCTGCCCATCACATTGCTGTAGTTCATCCCGTCCTGGAGCAGCAGGCGTTCAGCAATCCCTGCACTTCATCGCCTTGCGGTAACGGAATCTGTCTTTTAGCGGCCAACGCGTCGTACAACTGCCTCTGCCCCGGCGACTGGAAGATGGAATCGGTTCAACCGTTCCGCTGCAAGAATGCCAGTCAGTGTCCACTGCAGTGCGGACCCAGTGAACTCTGCGTTCAGGACTTGTTTAGCTGGCTGTGTCGACCGGCTGACAAGCTCAACATTCCCGAGGATTCCGTCGAGATTCCTAGCAGTCCAGGAGTGACGGTGGCTTCGGTTATGATCTGTCTCGGCCTGTTGACCTTTTTTGCCGCCGCCGGTTACGTTTATTATCGACGCTGTAGGAACAGCATCGGTTCCCCGCTGAAACTGCGCTTTCGCAATGCGCTGGGACTCAACGAGGAGAGCATCGCCTGGGACGACAGCGTCGATTACAGCGACAAGAGGGTCTTGCACCGTAAAGGGAGCGTGGAAGCACCACCGCAGGTCGAGGTTCACGGCAAGACTGACGGTAACAGAAACAGTATTCAAGCCCCCGACTCTGCGTATGCTAGTCAGCAGTCGTTAGCGCGTGCGGGATCTGCCGAGCAGGTCTCGGACAGTATCCCTGTTTCCTTTCCCATGAGGCAGAAGCTATTGGCTAGCGAGTTATAGTAGAAGGTTTTTATCGGTTTCCTACATTTATTTAAATATTTTGGTGATTACCTCCGGTTTTCGGGTTACGCGTTTGTTAACGTTTTATAATTAACTGTCTATGCAGCGACTCGATGAAGTTCTCCCTACTTGTTCTAATCAAAAACGTTTTACTGGTATTTTCAATCTTGTTGTCCGTTTTTAGGACTCGTTGTTTTTTAATGTTAGGGGTTTATTGTCTGTTTATTAGAAGTTTGGCGAAGTAAAATATATAAGAATCGACGCAAAGCTGCTACCTTATTTTAGATTACTAACCGACAGTGGCGTTGAAGAGGAATCAACTGGTCGAGATTGAATTCAGTTTTTAAACAAACATTGTCATGTTTATTGTGAAATCTACTAGTGCTTAATAAGTCCGGATCCAAGTTTTTTTTTTCTCTGGCTAAGAATCATTTAAAGTAATTAGAATGGAAGTTAATTTGGACTGCTGCATTTACGTAAGAGTTTCGATGGGTGGCGAATCTCGCTGGTTTCTGCTCGTCAGCTCGGGAATCTGCGTCTGCCTGTCTCAGAAACGGTAATTTTAACTTGAAGTTTACTAATAATAATAATCATAGTATTTAATAATAGTAATGATAACGTGATTAATTAAGTAATATATAATCCGTTATACAACAAAAGAGTTAAGCTAATTAGCATTCATGTCAGTGAGAGTTTGCATTTACCATCCTCGTGGTTTCCTGAAGTCGAGTCGCTGCTGAGCCCTCCGCCTGCGGAGTGAACCGACGCACAGTATCCCAATGAGCACCGTCGGTATCAGAACTGCCAAGACGATACCGGCGATGGTGCCGGCCTTTCGGGCGTTGTACTCGCCCTCGGCTACACCATTGCCATTTATTTTAAATTTGATTTAAAAATCGAATTCAGATAATTGAGTTAATGATAATTTCTACCGACCGAATTTTAAAATAAATTGTCAAGATATTTAATATCTCCTTGAGTTCAGTTGTTTGAATAATGAACCGTAAATACATTGGATCCATGGACAACATTTAAAAAAAAAACTACAAATGAAATTATAATTTCATTCAAATTTTTTTAAAATGAAATGTTATGAAGAAATCCCCCGAACTTTTCGATTCTTAATTTTTAAAAAAATGTTTGCGGAAAATCTTGTCCATGCGTCCCGTTAAAGTTTCGATTGGTTTCGAGCATTTCTGTATTGAGAAATGAATCGATACAGTTGAAACGTGCAACACAGAGTATAGGGGGGGAGGAGGGATTCATATATCGATAGAGACATGTGTTATCGTTCTTCTTAAACTAGAGTATCTCGACTGATCTCCACATCCATGACTTTGTCCTCGAACTCGACGCGCGGAATTCCAGCCAGCGGCTCGTGGGTGTAATAGACTCCGTCGTATCTTCGTTTCCCATGTGCCGGTAGCCTCTCGGTACCGCTACCGTTGCTACCGGCGCTATCGGTAGGGCTACTTTTGGCCGGGCTCTTACTACCCGTCGTCGTGGAGTCGCTCTCTCTACGCCCGTGTCGCGTCGAATCCGCTGAAGATGGTACCACCGATCCGATACCCGAGCTGTGGGTATCATCAGCTACCGTCTCCTTAATCCAGCTGCTTCTTTGCAGGGCTTCCGACTTCTTCTCGGTGAATCCGCCGTAATCCGCGTTCAAGGAATGCCGGGACCGGGTCAGGTACTCGACGGTTTTGTCCGGCAGGCCCTTCCTTTGGAGTCGGCGACGACGACAGCAGCAGCAGATGGCCAGTACAAGGATGGGTACCAGTACGGCCAGGACGATACCGGTGATTTCACCAGCTTTGCGTGCATTGTACTCCCTTTCGGCTGCACGCGGGACAACGCAAGAATAGACTCGGTGAAATTATTTTTGAAAATTTTTTTAACCTAATATTTCCTGTTTTTTTATTTTTTTCGAAAGTTCGGGGGATTTTTTCCAAGTTAATTTTGATTACAGCATTTGATTTGTACAAATATTCGCTGTGAATTATAATAATTTCATATAGAATAACAAGTTGAAATTGAATTGACGTAGATTGATGATTTTGTATTCTATGATTATTTCTGGATATGATTAAATTTAACGCAAAATCAAATTCCAATGGCTTTGTAATATCTTTAAATTAATTAAGGTTGAAGTAGAACTTACGTACGCACTGAGCAGCTAATTACTATGCGTCAAATCTAAAAATAAACTGGTAAAGATGATAACAATAAGTTAATTAACTATTCGGTTGATATTATTATTGGTAAACTAATTACCCATGTAAAATGAATAACAATTAAATTGTGATATTGATTTTTGCAGGAATGGAAACGTACGTATGCACTCGGCATCTCCCCACAGGGCCCAGTTCCATTCAGCGGACGCGTAACACCAGCGACGGTCCTCGCCAACCAGGACATAGCCGGGATCGCACTCGAACTTGACGAACGTACCCGGCGTGAAGGCGAAGCTACTCTTCCTGCCGTTCTTGGGAGCAGGTAGGGCACCGCACGAGATAACTGTAAGTCAATCAGGTTAATTGAATTAAGAGTATAGGTTTAATCGTCTCATGATTGAGATGATTAAATAGATTTCTCGATTAAGTATAACATCTGTGATCGGTTGACACTAAACTTACCATCTTTCTATTTGATGTCAAAACTGTTTCATCGAATTATATTTGGAATTATGTTATATTATTTAATTTGATTGAAGTGAAATTATGTTGATATCTAATGGTACATATGGATATAATGGAAAAGTATCGAACCTCTTTCCAAGTTCTTTGATTTGATGTTGACAATCTCGTCCAGGTAGAGTTTGGCGTGGACGCCGTACTGGCGATTTAGAGTGACCGAGTAGTCGTAGAAGCATTGGTACGAATTGCCGCACGTTTTCTCGATGTCGGTCCAGTTGAGGCTGGAACTGCAAATTGACATCGTTCTCCGTTAGCTCTTTAGTTTACATCGGTGAGAGAATTGAATCAAATTTAATAGTACTAATTGGCTGGAAGCTGCGGTCGGATGTCGAAGATCGGACGGAATGTCGGGTCGTAGAAGAAGTTGGACGATCTGCCGTTTTCGTGGTAGAAAAGACTCTTACCCTTGTAAGGATCCATTTTGTCGTCGACGGCCCCTTTTTTAAAAAACCAATTAAAAATTTTATTTAGCTCGGTGGATAGACAGATATAGACAGATAGATAGACGATAGATAGATAAATAGATAGGTAGGCAGATAGACAGATAGGTAGATAGATATATGAATTGATAGATGGAGAGACAGATAGATGGATTCAGATAGATAGATGGAGAGAGAAATAGATAGGTAGAGAGATAGTTACATGGAGAGATAATAGACAGGTAGATCCATTTCATTAGAATATAAACAGTTCAACATAATTAGTTGTTGAAAAACAATGATAGAAATAAACCGGAATTTAAAGTTTGACACAACTAATTAAGTATTACAATTGATTTCATTAATTTACTTTGACATGTTATTTTGACTACGAAACGACATGAAGCAGAAAATAGTTCAAACTAAAGAACTATCACGTATTGCATTAAGTCAAGTTAACTTGTTTGGAGGGAGATAACAAAGGTTAAAGGATTGGGACATTGAAGTCCAATATTACATCTTTGTCCAAACGAGTAGTGGATAACTTCGAGGTTATTGATGTCAATGGCCGGGCCTGGCGCTCCGTCAGGCAGCGTGAAATCGTCGGATATGTCCAGAGACCAATTGCCGAACAAACCGCGAGTTTGATTCTATCAAATTTAACCAATTAATTAGATTAGTAACTAGTTAGCAGGTTTATAATACTTTCCAGTTGCGAAAAGCATTCATTTGATGTTATAGTAATTAACAAGCTTAATGACTTGATACTTAAAAAGTCAATTAAGCGTAGGGAGATATTGTGTGCACACCATGTAAGTGACGGGTAAGTAGACTCTAGCTGACAGATGCCTGTTGTTCTCCACCACTTCGACTCCAGCACCCGACTGGAACATGACGACCACGTGACTCTGGTTCAGCACCTGCGTCGGCGTGTATACAGTCACTCCTGTCAATGATTTTTTGGTAAAAATTTGATTATAGGTCTTGATGATTATATTAAAATTAAGTGTTTTGGTCTTTTCGCGTGTCTAATTAACATTAAGTTGAAATTATATTAAAAACTTGGTTAAATTAGTTTGTACAAATGATGAAATGTGGTTGTTTCCAGTCTTGATTTACCTTTGAAGTTTTGCACGTGACGACTGAACGTATCGAAGTAGACGTATTTGCCATCGACGATGACGTCGAGACGGTAGCGCCACTGAGCGTACGGCGGCCTCAGTCGCACTTCAACGGGGACGGACGTGTTCTCTTGCGCTGTCGTCAAAAGGTAATTAGATATTACTCATTAAAATTACAATCCATTTCTGATAATTATACAAACCGTTTGATTACTTTTATGTCTAAATCAATTAGACAAATTAATAAAAAAATATAGGTCGAATACCTGCAACGGAGGTGAGCACAGTAGCACGCGACGTTCCGTACACATTATTGGGTACAGCTTCGAACCTTCCCTGGACGTCGAGTTTGTGGCGCACGGTATCGGCCTTGACGAGAACGTACTCTCCTTTACCGTTGAAAGTGTACGTCAGGTTGTCGAAGGTGTAGATGTGCGGGTCACCGAAGACGGCCGCCGCTCCGGGCGGCTGGTAGCCGACGCAGTCCTGGGAGACTCGGCGGTGGAGTCGGAAAGCCTCGCAATCCTCGCTGCTGTCCCCTTGCCATAAGCAGCACATGTAGAACGGCATGACGTCTTGGTGCCAGTGCGATAAACTGGGGACCTGCAGAATCATTTCATTTTTTAAAATAAAAACAATTAACTTGATTTGAATCGTAAAGTTGCTAATTATATTGAACTTTTTTTTACTAGAATTTTAATTGTAAGGATCCCTATGTTCTATTTAAATTAATACTGAAATTATCGATGAGATTTAATTATATTTCATCAAGAAAGGTTTAGTTTTATAGTCGACCTTAATTGATAAAATTGTGAACTAATATGAGATTGATTACTAAGGTTCAACATGTAAGAATCTGCGCAACTTGATATTACTAACGATTTGAATGTGATTTATTAAATAAGGTTGATTTTTTAAAAAAGTTTGTAGGCATACTTTGCCAGCTTCGTTCCACGGGATCAATCCCAGATTGTGAGCTCTTCCCGGGTTTCCTCCCCATTTGTTGTCGGCTGTCATCATTAGGAGGCCGTCCTTGTCGTAGCAGCACTGTTGACCGGCACCGTGGATGCTAGATATGCAGAAAACCGGTTCAGTCTGACTATCTATCTATCTATCTATCTATCTGTCTGTCTGTCCATCTACCTATCTATTTATCTGTCTATCCGATCCGTCTATGTATCTAGCTATCTGTCTGTCTATCTATCTATCTATCTATCTATCTATCTATCTATCTATCTATCTACCTATCTAACTACCTGTCTATCTATCTATCTTTCTATCTATCTATCCATCTATCCGTCTGCCCATCTATGTATCTGCCTATCTTTCTATCTATCTATCTATCCATCTATTCGTCTGTCCATCTATGTGTATCTATGTATCTACGTATCTCCCTATCCATTTATCCATCTATCAATCTATCTATCAGTCTCTCTATTCATCCATCCATCTATCAGTCCTTCTATCTACCTATCTATTTATCCCAATCTAAGAACATTAATTGTCTACTTACTTAGGTAATCCAGTCCTGTAGCACATGCTGGCACCTTGGTGGTAATAACACTGGGCGTTACCGTACTTGTCGCACTCGTAGTCGGGAACGTAGCGACCGCGATCGGAATTGGCCTGGTGAAGCATGCACGGACAGAAGGGCAACTCGTAGGCAAACGGCCGCATCTTGCTGTCAAAGTCGAGCCAGTTGTTGCACTTCTGGCTGGCCCAGTCTTTACCGTCGAAGCGGAGCCACTGCGGGCTCATGTACCAGCCGATCGGGATCGGTCGACTCCATAAGGTCCTATAAGTTGCATAACAGGTTTTCATGAATGACAAGTTATAAGTTATAAGTTGGGCTACTTAACTTTCACTACTGCTTACTTACAAGTTTTACTAATTAACTAAATTTGATTGGAATTGTTTAAAATTTACTTCTTGAAATTGCAAGTCCAGCTTTTCACTGTGTTAATTAACACTAATCTGATTGACAAGTATAATAACATCTATTTAATTAAGTTAGTAATTAGTTGGTTGAAAGATCATTCCTTTGATTGTGACTCTATTAAGTTAATTTCTTTAACATTATATTCAACTCGTCATAATTCTAGATAACACTAATCTAATTAACTATTAAACAACTAACTACTTAATCTATCTACCTATCTATCTATATGTCTATGTATTTATCTATCTATCCATCTATCTATCTATCTATCTATCCATCCATCCATCTATCCATCCATCTAGCCATCTATCTATCCACCTATCTGTCCATCCATCTATCTATACATCTATCTATTTATCTATCTGTCCATCTATATATCTATACTAAACTATACTACATCTATCTATAACTTACTAACAGCTACATTAATATTACTATTCGCTAACTAGTTATGTATGTATATCGTGACGCCGCAGGTCAAACTTACGGAGAAACTCCAATTTTAGGATCCGCAGTTGTCAGGTTGATCTGAATGAAACCGAATTCGAACAGCCGCGATCTGGGCCCGTTATCTCTATTAGCGAAATCGCCGGGGTAGATCATGATGTCTCCATTGTTGTTGACCCCTTCCTACACGAAAGCAAATTTCAGTAAATGAAAACCGGTATAATCACAAGTACAGTCGTAATGTGGCCAAAAAAGGGTTTTTACTGGGGAGACTTTGATTGCTTGTTACTTCCACACTTTCAAAGTTATAGCAAGCCAAAAAATACTGAGTGTAGATCTACTATTAGCCAACGAACTGCTAAAGTTTCGTTTAAAACGGCTCATTAGTTTTGCCAGTAAAAAATCCTAACGGATAGAAATTACTCCGGTTCCCCGCTATCTATAACCCTATTGGTTTGCTCTCTAGGACTTGTTGTACAGCTGATTATTGTACTTGAAGGATATCGATGAAATCCATGGTGGGATTGACTGTGTCTTCACGGTAGCCCCAAAGAGAGATCCGGACTTTGGCTGAATCATCCGTAGTCAAGTTGGTTTTGTCCCAGCGAAGTCGTAGCCGTTCCGGGCTCAGCTCGTGGAAGTTCTGCTCCTGGAACCAGACCATCTCTGGAGCCGTTTGGGGAGTCTCTGTGGAACATGATTATCGTAAATATTTAGTTTTTATACAAATTAGTAAAAGTTAAACGATTTGGAATTTTGTGATTGGTAGAATCTACACAACGCCATGCAACAGTGTAGATACTACATGAATCAAAACTGATTGCAGTTAACGGTATTTCAAGCTGAATGGATGGATCAGCTCACTCATTGATCGGTTCATTCACAAGCTGATCAGTGCTGTATTACGAATTCAATTAACTCAAACAGCTGTGAGCTGCTAAATTAAAGGTTTAATTAGGAATGAAGGTTTATGTTTGTTTACCGACGTAGAATTTGCCTTTCCAGTTGAAGTTTCCACCGTCGATGGAGATGGTCAAATCGATGTAGCCTGTGGCGAAGACGCGCGGCATGATGCAGACGACGCGGTTCTGATCAATGTACTTGCCGACCACATCTTGGGTGTCAAAACGACAGATGATGCGTCTGTCCGGCGAGAAACACGGACCGGTGACGTTGATCATCATCCCGCCCAACATGTTACCGCTCTCGGGGGCGAACACCAGCGGCTGAGAGGTGAAAACGGCTGCAAAATTAAACATTTCAGTTAAATTTAATCCCTGATCTCTTTACTCTTTTTAATTTATCTTTTCTGAAATGATAAACCCAAATATGATGAAAAATTAAACTTTACTCTCGTCATCAAAGCAGTTGCCACTCATGACTCGCTCATCGATACGGAAGATGTGGCGACCGGGGAAGCCGTTGGCCCAGCCTTTGTAGGGAAGATCGCGGATTCTCATATCCTGCGAGTAGGGCCTGTACTCGTAAGCGCGGGTCCCGTTACCGGCGTTGAAACCGACCTGTTGTTCAGTTTAACCTGAGCGTCTTGATTGTAGCTGGTAAGGTAAGAACATGAAATTACGAATGCAGGGACTCCTCCTTGACCGGTGGCCGTATCTCCGCCGGCCTCTGCGTGGGTCGTCCAACCCAGGTGAGCGTAGTTGAACATGGCGTACGTGCGCACTTCATCCGTTATGAGAACAGCTTGGAAGGTATTTGTCTGCATGGATTTCATTAAACTTGATTACCATTAACTTTAATTACTTCAAAATTAATATTCATTTCTAGTTTTACAGGTTATTAAAGTTAATTTAAACTAAATAAAAGCGATTAACATTGACTGTAATTAACTGAATGAATGTAGACACACAAGGTAAATATTTATTTTTGTATACAAAAGCAGAAATTGTGTTATCTGTTTAACTGTGGTTAATTTGAATATATGTTACGATTTCAGCGGCGTTGAATCCTCCGACGAAGGACACGTTCTTCCAGGTTGCTATGGCGACGTGCTTGGGGATGAAACTCTCGGCGCCGACTATCGATTCGCGGACGTCCCATTTGATTCGCTCGCGAATCTCCACGCCCATTTGGTCACTGCGTGCAGGCAAATCGCGTTCCAGTCTGCAGTTCAAACGACAGTTAATTCGTGATTCAGTTAATCTTATTACTTGGCTAATTACATTCTATTATTATATATATTTCTATTATACAGTGTTATCCATATTAATCTATTCTTATCAAGTATTATGATATTATTTATATTTATTATTACCATTATTTTACAAATAGTTTTTATAACTAAATTTCGTTAAACTAACATTAATCTAGTTGATTAACTAGACTAATCTTATGGCATATAAACTTGATTCCATCATGCAAATGACATTCATATCACTCTGATATCAAACTAGATTATAAAGTCTCACGCAAGATGGCGGCGTCAGGGTCATATTTGCGGATTTAGAGTATTAGAATATGCTTCTGTTGGAATAGAATTAAACAACCTAGAATTACCTGAAATAGACACCAGGTGAGCGTTTATCAGCATCCGATTCCTTGTAGCGACCGATACGACATCTGCTGTAGAAGGGGCTAATAAACGACGGGTCGTTATCTTTGGGCCAGGTTTGCACGGGGAATTGCAGCGGCGGCAACGGTAGGGTGTTCATCGAGTCGGAGAAGCTCATGAAGCCGTGCAGAGATAGCTTTTCATGTAACGTAACAGAAGTACATTAGTTATACGACATTGGTTGAAACGGTATAGCTTGATATGAGGTATATCAGTTACATGATGTATCATTGATATGGTATCACATTGTACGGTATATCAATGTACAGTCTAGAGCAATGGAAAAGGGTCCCGCACCGTGGAAAATTTTTGCAATTTCCAACATTTAGGATTTTATTTTGGCAAAATTAACGAACCGATTTCAACGAAACTTGGCAAGTGCATTTAGTGCCTACCTAATCTATATGTGGTATTTTTTGGGCTACTATAACTTAATAATTACCGGAGTTATAAGCAAATAACTTCTGCTCAGCAAGGACCCTTTTCTCTGCCCTAGTCTGTACATGTGTGAACGGTAGGTATATCGATTACATGGTAATCATTTATACGGTTTATCAGAGCATATCGTAAAAGGTATAGTGTGAAAATGGTATGTCTCTTATTCAAAAGCATATTTACCCAAGTGTAGTTAAAACCGAAACCGAAGTACGGAAGCAAGAAGTTCAGCTGTTTGTGAACTTGAGCGCTGTTATCGTTCAGTTCGGTTACAAGGTCCCCCCTGCGTCCTTCGTGGTCCTGATCGTAGAACGGGTACAACAGATCCCTGCGGATCTCTTCCAGCCTCTGCTGAGTGATGACGTAACCCTGATTGGCCGATATCTGCTGCTTACCGATCTGCGGTGGCGACAGTCTGGAATTCATGGGGTCTGGAAAATTCATTTTACCACAGTGTTATAGATCTCTTAAATCTGATTCGTTAAAGTATACTGTTGTTATGTATTAGTATTACGTAATTAAACGGAAACCGTTATTGAAAAGACAGGGCAAGTGTGGGGAAAGGTGGACTGAACATGGCGGCTCTGGGAAATAGTTCGCGAAACCGCCGCCAGGTGGACGCTCACTATTTCGAACGGTGAGTCTCGCAGGGCGGCCATAATGGCGGAAACCTCAAGGGGCCGTTGAACATTCGGTGCTTATATTGCTGGTCGAGATAAGATAACCAAGGAGCTCAAATGAATAGTCGCTGATAAGGAAACGCAAACTGAAAGACGCGTAGGTGTAATATCGACGGGGATGATTCAATCGCCGATACTGCGCATATAATCGATTGACGAAACGTCGAAACTTCACTCAACTTTAATTAAGAAAATGTTGGAAAGTATAAAATGATATCATAGTTTGCGTACCGTAATTTCTGATGGCCACTTGCACGTCGAAGTTCTCGGCATCCAGCTCGATTGTGAAGACGCACTGTGACATGAAGACGGCGCCTAAGGTCCATGCCAGCCACAGTTTTCTTCGTTCTTTTGCGTCCATCTTCAAATTCGACAGACGTTTGTGGGCTAAACGTCTTTCTCGATCTAAACGTTAACGACTACGGGTACTTGTGTTACGTGGTTGAAGTAGAAAAGCACAATGGGCGCTGGCCGGTGCACGTCGATTGCACATAAAGGTAACACGTTATCTCTGTTTACAGCTTGGGTTGCGCTGTTTCAACCTGATAACCGTTAAGCCGGTGGTATTTACTTGGGATATTAGGTGAAGAGCTTGTCTGTTTTCAAACATTTCTGTCCGTTGAAGTATATATTTCAAGTTAATCTAGAAGCTTTCAGGAAGATTTAGACTCCGGTCGTGAAATCGAGGGAGGGAGGGGGGACATAATCGAAGCTGATAAATATCGGTTTACAGCTCTTGGTTAGACAAGCTGATTGTGAAGCGACAGCCACCCTTTTGTATATGTGCTTTTGCTCGTGTCATTGGCATATGAGTCAGATTTCAAAGTTAAAAAGCACTTTTGATTCTGCGTTACTTTGGTATCGATGCATGCGTACTTTATAATACCTTCTTACTAAGTCATTCAGCTGAAAGACACATATTCAGCGCAGCACATATTACAGGCGACATTCTAGAGAAAGCAGAGGGTCGAATAGATAAGATCCCAGTGCGACACACACTAAACATGTTATCAATGGAGAATTTTAAGTGGAAGGTCTTTGTTTGAACTTTGTTCTTCCGGCAGTCAGACTGCACCGGAAGTTTGATGACTTGTCCAGCCTTCTGAAAACAATATTGAAACACGAAAGTTGGATCATCGTCGGATCGGGGAGTTGATTCTAACTCACGCTGTTAAAAATTTGCAACTAGATTGTAAACATAGAGTCTTGGTTGGTCAAGTTATGGTAATATTCGTAATACTTGTTAACCTATGAAGGAGTGAATATTTAGTTTACGAAGCTTGATAACTACTTTTATCGTCAGAATTAGGAATTGTTATTATTGTCAGTTTGCTCAATGTTCACACGATTGCACAGTTTAGAGGGAAAAAAGGGTTCTAAATGGTAATCAATGATAGATCTTCTTTTCTTTAGAATTTTATTTGGTCAAAACTAACAACCCGATTAAAACGAGACTTAACTAGTGCATTAATTCTGCATTCAGTATTTGTTTTACTGCTGTAACTTTGCAAACTTGGATGCCATAAGCGATCAACTCTTCTTCAGCAAGAACCCTTTTGCATTGCTCTAGACAGGGCAGCGGAGAGAGTTTACCAACTTTTCTTGTGATTTTGCTATGAAACTGTTATCGCAATCACAGTCAGTTAGTTTTACAGGTGAAACCCCGATGAACTTGTTGAATTTCCTAGAGAATGTTGTACCTGTGCGGTGTTACAGTTTGTAAAAACGTTTCGTCCACTAATTTACATTGACAGAGAGCACCTTGAGACGATACGAACAACAGTTTACGTTCACCGTTCTTTGTAAGATCCAAGTAAATTCATGAACATATGGATTACCTCAGCTTTTGAAATCCCAATTAGGAGGTTAATTTGAAAAAAACGTGCAGATAACATGTGGTGTGTTTCTTGTAAATGTTTTAGTGGTTATCAGTTCGCGTTGGTACCCAATCTTGCAAGAAAATAGAAGTCAAGTTGGCTAAACTAACGACTCCAATTG
Organism: Leptestheria dahalacensis; assembly: GCA_022114935.1. Classification (NCBI taxonomy): domain Eukaryota; kingdom Metazoa; phylum Arthropoda; class Branchiopoda; order Diplostraca; family Leptestheriidae; genus Leptestheria; species Leptestheria dahalacensis. The sequence continues at coordinate 16,003 of JAIQCU010000523.1, read as the reverse complement.
CCGAAACTTCGCGTTTCCTTTGCAACTGATAGTGTAATTTTTGAATATAATCGATGGTGCTTTATATACTCTAAAGAGTTGAAATTAGAAGCAGAAGTTAAAGTATCGCAGGGCTTTTTTTCCCATGCCGTACCAGGCAGACCAGATATAACGGACTGAAGTTGACTGCTTATTGCTGCCACATGTTCAAAAGTAGAGCAACCCAAAAAATATTAGTTGTAGGTGTATTAGCACATAACGATATTATCAAGTTTGGTTGTAATCGGATCAATAGTTTCGTCAAAATAATATATCAAAGTTTGAAAAATAACAGTAGTTCTCGCCATTCGGAACCCTTCGTTTTCCGTTACAGACAAATTTGAGAAAAATAATTTCCGCTCGCTATCTAGCGGTGAAAGACGGAACTATTTGTTCAAAAAGTGCGCACGACGGCAAATGGGCGGAGCTTCGACTCAATAGCACGCGATGTCAACATGAACGGTTGGTAAGTCTCTTCTCTCTTCTCAGTTTTGATTAGGGCGCCGTAGCGCCAAGTATCACAGCAATCCTTGAGTTGACTTGCATCTATCCGTGTCGCACCTATTCAGTATCGAGTCAACTACATGTCCAGTAGCTGTTTTACTGCAATTTAGCCAACGTTAATGTCTACTAGTGCTCTGTTGTTACCGCGCATAGTCGAATAACCCTCGGGCGGGTTTTCGCGCCACAATAGTTTGAATTCCCCTTGCGCGACTTTGAGTCGAGCTTGGGAAATCTTGTCTCCGGCAAAGGGTTTTGGTTTTGGGAGTTAGAAAAAAGCAAGAACAAGAAGGGAATTAGATTTTTAATTACTCTGTGTGTGTCTGAAAGCAATGCAAACAAAAGTAAGTTTAATGAGTGACATCTGTTGGCAATTGTTTTAGTTTGAGAAAAAAAATTGAAGGCCTTTTCTTTAGACAAGTATTTTGACGTTAAAACAGCAGACGTTCATTGAATGTGTAATTTATTTATTAGATGGAAAATTCTTCTTACGGAACTAATCCTCTCCCGCCGCCGCCCGCTCTAGTTGCTTTTTCGCAAGCCAGCAATTTGCAAGACGCTCTGCGATTATCTCGCCCCTTCCCACAGGTAAATCGCCAGTTTTTTTTATTTATGGGAAACGTGTTAATTAGAAAACAGTAACTCTTGCAGCCAGCAGTTTTACGTAATTGTTTTATGAAGCAAACGGGCTACCTGAGTCGCTTGTTTATAGTCTGCTCATTTGACTGGATTCTTGGAGGGGGAAAAAATCGTTATTTTATTACTCGCAGTAGCAGTTTGGATAGCTTAGACGCAGTTTTAATTAGGTTAATTATATTCTAATTAACTTGTATAGGTACACATATCTATTAGGTCGAGTTGTATAATTATATAGTTATGTGTATTATTGAATACTATTGTGATTATAATTGTTGATCGATATTTATACACGCTGATATATGTTGTCTTGTTGAAGGTAAAATTTTTATCATATTTAATTATAGTATGATAATTATTAGTACTTAAGTTTCTATACACGCATATAGTTGTAAGATTATCCATCTATTATCTATCTATTGTCTAGTCTCTTGTCTAGTCTATTTGGAGTAGGTATAGTTCTATTGTATCGTTTAATTAACGTATATGAGTTGACAGACGCATAATCCACAGGGTATTGAAAATAAGGATCTTCCAATTCCGTTTTCATCGGCGGCTTTGGGTCTTCGTCCGATCGACACCTACGCCGGCCTGAGCACGCCGCTCTTCAATCTGCAGCACCCGTTTTTCGCTCATTCGCTGGAGCCTCGACTGGCTTTCGCGGCCAGCGCTTTCCGCCCCTTGAATCCCGGCGAGGATCACGGTTTGAAAAACTTCCACCCGGGCCTGGCGCTCAGCTCGCACCCGCTTCTCAAGGCGCACGGCAAATTGGACGCCGCTTTGGCTTTCAATCTCAACCGTTACCCTCTCTTCCCGTCCCTGGATAACTCGATGGCTCCCAACCGCCTCCTTTACAACGGGCAGCGGTCCAATGTCTCGCCGAGTAATTCTCCCAGCGCCGCGGCAACTCCGCGTTCATCTCAAGACGATCCGGCCGGTCTGGAAGGTCGCGAAGCCGCTGCCACGCCGTCGTCCGACGCCGGTACCGAACGCTCGACCCCGGATGAAATCCGGTCACTTAGACGTAAGTCAAAACCTAATCAGTTTTCCAAAAAAGTGTTTCACTGCCGGGTTAATGGCTGTCAGAATAGCACACGCATGCGTGAACCCAGCTAAAAAGTCATTGGCTGACGGGATATACGTGGAAGTTGACTATGGTTGGAGCAAATGGTTCACGCGGCTCCGCCCTTTCGTGTCAAGTACCGCAAAGCTGCTGCTCATGCGCGTTTCATGTTTTATTCCTGTCTAATTTTTTGTTAAGTTAATCAAATAAAAAACGGTCTGAAAACCGAACTAAATATCGAGGAGTTTGCAAATGTGAAAATCCCTTTTAAAAAAAACTGAATTCCTGACGAATCTTTGACAATTTCAAAAATCCTGATGAAATTCTGCGAACCCCTCGGTAAATATTTAGCGAGAACATGAGCGTAAAACAAGCTCGGGCTTGTTGTCCAAGTGGCGCGGCCATAGTTGTTTATATCAGTTTGGGGAAAAGAATATCGAGAGCGTGCAAGCGACTTTATAGTGCGTTGGGTATAAGCAATGCAATAAAAAGAAGGGAGAAAAAGTGCTTGGGTGAATAGTTTTCAAAGATTGAGCCGCACAGTTATCAGGCCGAAGCCATCTTGTTTGTCGACTCACAAGAATTGGGCGAGTCGTTGGCAAAAGAGATGTTGTAAAATGCAATGTGCATGAAGCGCTGGCGGCCTTTCCGAAACCCTGGCATACGTAGGGTCTGCAACCTGCTTCTCTGCTCCGTGTCCGTTCTTAAATATCGGCTAATTTGCCGACCGTCAAATCTGACTAACCGATAGCCCGGTTAACCAGTCGTATAAATCGGCTTTAGTGTCAAAAAGCCGCTCAGTCTGTTTGAAAATCTATGGAATCATTCTGATTTGTCATCGATTGAATGAATGAACGTCCTTTTCAACTTTCAAATGCCTCTGACGATGAAAGAATAACGATTTGATTCAAGTTGACAAGTCCATACTTGATATAGTGGCTGCTCAGTGTGACAAGTCGCTCAATCCGTTAAAAAACTATGAAATCAGCTAATTTTTCTATGAATGAATCGAATGAATGAACCACTGGAGACCTCGAAATACCCTGGATCATTTTAAAGTTTCTATTCATGAGAAGTCGTAACTTTGACATGCTACAGGGAAACCATTGCACCAGGTTATATGATCCGGACATTGGTAATTGTTGTTACGTGAATGTTCGACACTCACGTAACAACATTATTTATCGTTTGCATCGAGCTCGGATTAAAAAATAAAGTAAAAAAAACAGGAAAGATTTTATTGAGGGTTCTTAAAAGTAGTCGACTTGACATCAGTCAAAGATTTTATAGCAGTCCAACAGGGAATATGCTATTTCCGCCACATATATACTAAAACGCGTTCCCGGGCTCGGATAGCACTAGTCGACATTACGCCCGTGGCTACAAGCCCTCTATATCTTTTACGCTCGGCCAATTTGCCAACTGCTGCTGATCAAAACGATAGGCATGGCCTTTTCCCCCCGTCTCCATCTCTTCTCTTTTTGGTTTTTTGTTGATTCCTTAACTGTTCTCAGTGTTAAGCTTAACAGGAATTTCGAGGAAAATGACGAGAGACTCGTAAAAGGAGTCGATCCGAAAGGGGTTGGCAACTTTGGCGGATGTCGGACTAGGGAAGAAGAGATCGGTGTCCCTTTGTCGGCGACGGTCGATTGGAGGATATATGCATTTGATGTGGTGGTCAATGGCCATCGTCATGTGTTAGAGGCTGATGGGCCATACGCAATGCTTGTCCCTTTATGAATGATGTTTCGGCCGGGGGGACACAAACCGTCGGTCTTTGAGGTTTATCGGGGGCCCCCATCGGCCCCGCGCGCACTCGCCTCAGCGAACTGGCACCGACGAGGGAAAGCCTCTCTCTCTCTCTCTCCGTATCCATTTGCATGATAAAATGTCACTGGGACTTGCCGTGAGATTGGCAAGTCCACTCTATGGAACTGCTCTTTTAAACTTGGCCTTGCCCTATGGTCCTCTATGGAAGCCCCAGCGCCAGCGTTTATTATGGGTCATAAAAAGCAACCTTTCCTGCTTCTCTCTTTCTCTCTTGTAATAAACAACACACAGCAAGCGGGGCCTCTTTTTCAAATTCTTGTCCCGGCTCGCTAAAATCTTGATCCCATTCCGCGCACGCATCTACTTATAGACTTGTATCGCTCCTTAACACATTTCATAGCGTATATATGCAGTCGGCGTGAACGGGTTCTGTTATTTAAGTATTACACGTCATTTACGTTTACAGATCTCACCATTAAGAGTCATCTCGTTTAATGTTCATCATTCGTTCAATCATAGAATATCTGGTATTGTTATTAGAATTACGTAATTTGTCGTGAACGGTTAAGGTTTTCCCGGTAATGCCGAGGAGTTGGTGTCGCAGTCGTTAATTCATTTTCCCAGAGGTCTGGCCGCCAAGTAACCCGGGCACCTCTCTCTCTCTCTCTCTTTTTCATTCAAGTGAATTCTCTGAAGCAGCCGTCATGATCAAATTGTCTGAATTAGCTGCAAATTAGCACGCCGACCGAGTCAACAAGTCTTGTTCGTTTCGGATGTTTAAATCTGAAAGTCGTTTTGCCGATTTAATGTCAGAACAAAACGGGTTTGAAGTTTTCCCAGAATCGCCTTCTTGTTAAAAAGGGGAGGAGGAGGTTTGTCATGAATCAGACCGAGCGAAAATCGTTTGCTGACTGGTTCGCAGAATAGGAATTCATAAGGGCGCCCTTTTCAAATCAATTTCACTTTAAGGAAGAATGTTTCTCTCGCTGTTTTTTTTTAAATTAAATTTTACAAAGTATAAAATCTGTTACGGAGATAAATTACAAAATATACAATCCAAATATTCAACAAATCTCGAGTGATGAAAAGGGAATCGTAACCACGCAAAATAGAACGAAGTTTGATAAGTTGAGGAATAAAATTAAAATAACGTTTAAGGTACAAAATCAGAATTACGAAGACAGGCCGTGCCGTCGAAATTCCCCTCCAAGAAAAGCCTAAGAAGTATTCAATCACTTGGAAAGTATTGAAAATACTTTCAGATACTGGAAAATGGTTAAAACGGCGAGTTACAAGTGTGAGAGGTGTGTATTAGTGAAAGGGATCGAAAGCGTTGAAAGTAAATTCAACACCTTTGAAAGTACTGAAAATGCAACGTTGGTAAATGGATTATGAAAACGGCGAGCCACATAGTGAAGAGATTATTATTAGTGAAATGGATCGAAAGCGTTGAAAATAAATTCAGATAATATTCAAGAACTTTGGAAGTACTGAAAATGCAACATTGGTAAATGGATCATGAAAACGGCGAGCCACATAGTGAAGAGATTATTATTAGTGAAAGGGATCGAAAGCGTTGAAAGTAAATTCAGATATGTTCAACAACTTTGAAAGTACTGAAAATGCAACATTGGAAAATGGATTATGAAAACGGCGAGCCACATAGTGAGGAGATTTTTTTTATTCAACAGGGCCCGAAAGCGTTGAAAAGTGTTAATGAAAGGGGGGGATGGTTGAGGGAGGAGAAAGAAATAAGTAAATGGTGGCAAGAGGCTGGAGTGCAGCGCGTCATGCGGTGGCAAGTGGCTGTAAATGGGCTTGTTATCCATGTTGTGCAATTCAGCACAGCCTTTTGTCGGCTCTCTTCGGCGGGAGGTGTAATCCTGCGCGCAGACTCGGCGACACGAAGAGGATATAGCCGCGCACCGTCCTATAACAATCGGACACAGCGGACACCACAGAGAATTAACCCAACATAAAAGAGAGAGAGAGAGATGGGTAGACTTACCAAGTCCCCGGCTCCCGAAAGGTCGTCTACCGAAAGGAGAAAAAAAACGCTTCTTCCTGTGTGCTAAAATGCATTAGCAAGTCATTAACATGCGTTGGTACTTTTATTCACTATAGCCTTACAGCCATTTCTATGCCATTAGGAGGAGGACCATTTGATAGCGGTTTAAAAAAGAGTCGCTTGCTTTTTTTAGTCCCCCCCTTCCCCCTCTTTCAAAATGGCGTTCGTTTCTGCAACTTGTGGACATTGTCACATTGTCATTTCATTAAGGTTCCTTTTAAAGAAGCATACGTATCACAGGATGTATGAGGGACTACTGATTCGCATTCTTCAGTATGTGTGTCCTTCTTATGGGCAGCAGTTTTTGGATTGATTCCCTGATCCTGTCTGCTAAAATGCATCAGCAAGTCGTTAACAAGCTTTGGTGCTTTGATTCACCACAGCCTTGCAGCCATTTCTATACCATTAAGAGGAGGACCATTTGATATCTTCTTAAAAAGTGTCCCTTGCTTTTTTTAGTCCCCCCCTTTTCCCTCTTTCAAAATGGCGCCGTTTCTGCAACTTGTGGAAATTAGCAAGTACACCATTTCATTAAGGATCATTAGCCCTTTTAAAGAAAGCAATACATATTACGGAATTGATTAGCATTGTCAGTGTGTGTCCTTCTTGTGTACAGCAGTTTTTTGTTGTTGTTGGTTGGATTGATTGGGTGAAGGTTCCAAATGTGAAAAAGAAACCGGAGACACATATCCGGGTGGTTGGACCGTGTCTCGCGTGTATTTTGCGCTGCTACTGCGTACAGTTGAAGGGCCCGTAGTTGGAAAATAGCGGCCACCTGTCGAGAAAACGGCTGCCGAAAAGGGGTGCCAGTAGCAGATTATCTTGGAGAAGTCGAGTCGGAGATGTGGCTACACGAAAATCCTTTCATTTGAGATGAGGACAACCATTAATCTGCGTTGGACCAACGGGCTACCAGGGTGGGCACTGGGGCTGCATTGTAACCTATACCGTTCCGCCTTAATGGCATTAAAACATTAGGAAAAAGAGAGAGAGAGAGAGAGATGCTCAGAATTACGTGTACTGCACCTTAAATGGATTTCCTTTTCTCTTCAAAAGAGAGGCTTTTTTTCCCCTTTGTATTCGGATTGTGAATCCGTCGTATCGACATGGGCGATCCATCGTATTCGATATCTTCAATACGATTTGGAATTCGGCATGTCAAATTAACGTTGTATTTTCAATAAGAATTGATATCAGTTATTTTTTGATATGTTGAGAACCGTTCGCGATACGTTAATTTGATCGAGCCAGTGCAGATAATCGATATAACGGAATCAAAACGGCGGTTTCACTCGACTTTTCACATCAGAATTCCTGCAATGGGGATTTGCAAGTTGGCCCTGCAAATGGGTTTCAGAGAAAATGAACCGGCGAGAGAATCTCCTGGGTCTTCCAAGTGGTTTTCCTGAGGGTTTTTCTCTGCTGCCATTATTCTGGCGCAAAAGAAACCGATTCAGGTGTTGGGACACACATCTGGGGGGGGGACCAGAAAACGACGTTGGATCCGTCTCTGGGGAAATCGGGTCTCGACATTTAGCAGCGAGCAAAAAAGCAAAGGGATTTGATTCCTTAATGAACAATGGCATACCTTCTTTCCTTTTTTTTTAAAGCCTCTATTTCGGTGTACACCGCTAAGGACAAATTCCAAGGAATGTCGAGTACGAAGGGTTCGCTTCTAGTCCCAAGAATCTGGGAATCATGTGAATTGCGAGGTTTAAACAAAAGGTGGAAAAAATTTCTTTTTTCCAGATTTGTTTGTCTGTATGTCAATTAGCGAGAAGAAATCTTTATCGGTTCTGCGCGATCGTATTTGCTTAAAAGCCACCCCGAGCCACAGTTGAGTACCAGCAGTGGTCATAAAACTGTTTGAAACATTCCCGGCGCCATGTCTCCCTATCAAGATAAATGCAATTGATTCCCCGGGTTTTCTTTTTTACCTCGCCACCCCCCCAGTAATGTCCACGGGCAAAAATTTTCGCCAAACCGAGGGTTACCTGCGGTTACACACCCTAATATGAACCCTTATATGATCAAGTTATCAAATTTAATTGAAGAAATTGCAGTTTCTTCCTAATGGTCAGTGAACTGCAGTGCGATCAACACTCAACTCGCTTCGAGGCACAAAGGTGCAGAGGATCATCGACGAATGCGATGGTAGTGTACGAGTGGTAATGGGGCTGCAACACTTAGCTCGCGTGGCACATATGCGACCTCCAAAATCCCTTACCAAAGCTAACCAGATTAGGTGCGGATCCCCTCACCCGAACTAATAAACGGGGGCCTTGAGTAACCAATATGCGTTCGTCAGCCGCTTTTCAATCATTAATATCAAATCCCATTTGGGTTTCCCGCGGGGGCTTATAGCCAAAAGTGGGAACTTGCTGTGTACATTCCACCGATTGATTCTCCTAAGTTTTCGCTGTTCTGTAAAGCTATCCATACCCGTGGAAGTAAAAAAAAGCGACGGTGAAACGTTGTTAGAACCCGCGACTGTTGCTGTGTACGAGGTGGCGGGTTGTCTGTTGAGGGGAAGGAGGGGGTGAGTGAGAGTCACTTTGTAATCTGCTCTTTGTTAACACGGCTCTTTTACTGTAAGCAGGGTTGACTTAATCGCTTGTCAACACCACCCTTGCATGACTGGCTCTTCATGGCCACCGATTTCAGTTAGACGTAGTTAACACATGTCGCCGGTTTGCTTTGGTTTTAAACTGTAGTACGACACATCCGATGTTCTCGTCGGGAGTTCAGTTGTATGCAGCATGTCTCGTTTCCGGAAGGAACCCAGACATTTAAGTGCGAGATAACGTCGATTAAGTTGTATGAACAGTTGTTATATGAAAGGCTGTAACAATCATGATGAATGAAAGTCATAAAATGCAGATTGGAACGTTACAATCCGCAAAAAAACTTAAACCAATTGATCTTGATTAAATAATCCTTCCTGTATATAAATATAAATAATGTAATTATATAAGTGGATAAATAATTCGGTAATCTCGTTAAAAGACGGAATTTGCATTACACAGGTTCAGTAAGAAGTCGAGTATAGTATTGCAAACTTCAGGTATAAATCTAAAAGTAAAAAGGCCATACAACAGACAACACAACTGAAGTATAAAACTCAACTTCAGTTTAAAATTTAAATTGGGAAGTGAGATCACCTCTTAGTTAAACCAACAGTTCAGTCCCTACCCAATGCAAGAACTTACCAGGTCGAGGACCTACTGAACGACCTACTGCAAACCGTCTGCCTGCTGGATTTGGGCTAATATCAGCCGTTTCAGCAGTTCCCTGCCTCCATCATCAACCAGACTGGAACCCAGAGCTGGTTGAACTGCTGATTCACTTTTGTATTTTATCCTATAATCTGTTGCTCCACTATTGAAACGATTCCACTGCACTCCCAATGGAGCAAAGATAATAGTTTTTTTTTATATAATTACAGCGTGTCTAACAGAGGGATTCAGATGTGCGAGGTCCACAAGCTTCTGCAGGGTTAACAGGGCGAAGGGCGAGGGGTGGTGGGGGTGGGACAGCAGAGCAGAGGGCGAATATATATATAGCGGGGGCGATATATAGCGGTCGTGGTATGTGGTTTCTTTTGTACTTGTTCTCAGTGTAGCAGCTTATTACACAGGGCTCAGATGGATGGCCAGCTATAATCGTGCCACGCTGACATTATTACTGCGTCAAAGTCAACCCCTCGATTTGTCCCTCCAAACAACTATTGCCATTTATGCCCCCCCCTCACCCCGGGCTCTCCAACCCTCTAGCCTTCAGAGGGCGAAAAAAAAATCATCTTTGTTATATGCGCTGGATACTCTATATCGCCTGTGCGAGGGTGTATATTTCTGTAAGCTGACGGTTGTCATAATGCAATGGTATCACCATAGAATAAGAGTCCCAAATCACGTCCCCTTGTGGTCAAAGAATACAAGTAATAGTTGTACCGCGATGGTTTTTTTTAGGGGTTAATATTTGACATGAATATATTGACAACTGCAGATCGGTTTTCGTTACCATGACCCGATGCGAGGTTATTCAGCCCGCTGAATTGTCGCCCCAAAGGTTCAGGAGGTGGTTCAGCATGCTTGGAAATCTGATATTCGCTGGGTTTCAGGACATGCCAGCCATGCTGATTATCGAATAATCTGGCATGTTTTTCTACAGTCTTGTTTGTGCCAATCAGCATACTAACCAGCAGTAAGTGCGTAGTTCAGCACATCGCCGACCTCCTGAATTTGGCATCGGGTTAATTGATTCGTATTTAGTTCGTAAAGAACGGGAGTAGTTGGTTATTGTCTATCCCGCTGATTAAATTACATTGAAGATTCATTGATACTGTATTAACTACTATCAAATCTTACTAAATTATAAGAGATAATATTAATAGAATGAAATAAATTATATATTAGATAGCTATTTAAGAGTTCATTGTATATATTTCAAGGCTGGCGATTTCCTAATGCAATAGTAAGAGCCACATGTTACAGAGTAAATAAATTACCACTGGGTTCTGCCATTTTTGGATGAGTTTTAAAATGTAAAGTTGATCTTTTAATTTAATGAATTTAATAAGATATTTTAAATTGATCTTGAATTTTAATCACGAATATTTTAAAACTAATCTTGTGATATAGGTATCGTTGATTGGGAATTTAACTAATCAGAATTGATAATGTATTCAAGTTGGTGACATGAAGATTCAGTGATGGAAGGTCAATCATCTGAGTGTACAGGGTGCTTACTTAAATTCACTGAGGGTTTTCATCGGTATTCATGATGTAAGGTAATCACCGTCTAATAACAGTCCGAAATCATATCTAATCTAATCTTAATTGTGCAATGGTTTACAGCTACAAGTGAGTTAGAATCAGTTGTTCAATACAGAAAATTCTGTTACAAGATTCCTTGTTTCGTTTCGATAAAAAAAAATCGGGAATAGTAATCGACTTTCCGTTTGAATAAACCGTTTTTTTTTCTTGTTGTTGCTGCTGCTGCTGGTTTGATTCATTGACATGAAGATTCACTGATGGAGGGTAAAACCATTTGAGAAGAGAACTTAAAAACTGCTCGGCTGCAGTCGGCAGTAGAACTGCAGTTTCACGAGTTCTTCCGGTAAATCGAGCATTGACGATCGGGCTTCAGCATTTTTGCCGTTTTCTTTGTCAAGAATGGCTTTTCCAACTTGTTTCCCCTCTCTTGTGCCATAATTCTCTATGCACCGTCTCGTTCTTGAAAGCGCTCCCATTTACATTGCACACATCAAGCTCGGAACCCCTTATCGTCCCGTTTGGGCAATAAAAAAATCGGGGTTCTTGCCGGGGAAAGGTTGATCGCTTATGGCACCCAAGTTTTCAAAGATGTAACAGCCAAAAAAATACTGAACGTACAGCTGATAGTACTTTATGTACCCGTAAAATTTCATCAAAATCGGATTGTTAGTTTTGCCGGAATAAAATTCCAAAGTTTACAGGATCCGTAATTTGCTATACCTTTCGGAATCCTCTTTTTTTTGGCTGTAGACTGTACTTCCCCTATTCCCTGCACAACTCCAAAGCCGGTCCTTGTATTAATTCGCCTCTTCTTTTCTCTTCCTTGAAATCTTTCCCTTTTTCCCCCCTTTGCCACTATTCAAACCGTAAATCCCTCAAATTTGTTTCCCCTTGTGGAAAAAGTACGGCAGAGGTGGAAACGTGTTACATCTGTGACACCCACGGCGCCTGCTTTTTTAGTCTGTGAGAGATACAGCGTAATCTGGAAATTCCAGAGCAAAAGTGATGGTTGGAGGGGGGGGGGGAGGAGAGGGAAGGAAAAATAATAAGATGCGACGAGATCGTCTGTTGCAAAGTGGAGCATTTGAAGCGGAAGAAGCGGTTCGGTGGCTTGAAGCACGGCTAAACACTTTTCAATCATAACGGGAAGTCAGGCTTGAAAATGGAAATTTCAAGCAGCCGCACGTTGATCGAAATGGAGAGGGGATTGAGGCAATGCTATTGGGGTGGGGCCGGGGGGGGGTGAACGAAGGGGGTACTTCGTTCACCCCCCGGCCATCACTCTGCAAATCCACTTCAGACTCTGTGTTAGATTGCTTTTCGTTCCTAAACTACTGTTACGTAGGATACTCGACATAACTCTATGCGATTACCATTTGCTCTTTCGATAAAGCGACCGAGTCGTATAAAACACGCATTGTTGACTTGATCCAATATTCATATGCGATTTGACGAAGTCGAAACGAAGGATCGGGTTTTAGTATTGAGATTCTTACGGTATAGTGGTCACGTGATTTCAGAGAATGCATATAGCATTCTTCTATTTAACTTTGAAATAAACATGATACAACTCTGTGCATTCTCCGTATGCGCTTTCGTTGTAGACCTAAGTCGTATTTGGGTTTGTCGACTCGATCCCAATATTCATATGCGATTTTACGAAGTCGGGACGAATCGGGTAATATTGCGATTCTTACGGAGTAGTAATTACGTGCTGAGCTTAAAACATTGTCCAGTCTATGGCAAACTAATAAGACTATGTTTCTACTACAATAAGCTTATTGTATTTAACTTTAGAAGTGGATTAGTTGTATGCCTATTGCTCCTACATTTTCATAGTTGTAGCATTCCGAAAAATACCAAAAGGAGAACTATCATTCCTGTACATAGCCTTAAACTTTTGCGTTAATCAGTAGATTAGTTTTACCAGAATAAAATCCCAAAGATGGCATACATTTCTCTATTTCCCCGCCTATAGTCCATAATCCTTTTTTAAAGCTTCGGATTGTACAGTCCAGAGCAACAGCAAAAAAAAGGTTCTGAACGGTAGGAAAGTATGAATCTCTCCAACTTTAGGATTTTATTGTGGCGAAACTTACCACCCGATTCACATGAAACTTGACTACTATATAAAGTACTATCTGTTGTACCTTCAGTATTTTTTTGGCTGTTATATCTGTGTAAACATGGGTGCCACAAGCGATCTACTTTTGCCCAGCAAGAACCTTTTTTTTATCGCTCGTCACTGTACAGGCTGATGCGGGAGTTGTATATGTGAAGTACGAGAAAACGTGATGTTGGCACTGAAGTTGTCTCGCATCCCGGTGTACAGTAATCGGAGTAAAGAAAAAATATCGGCTTGATTTGTTTGCTGGATTTTGGGGCAACCGTTTGATTTACTGCTATCGTTGTTTATTCGTTTGGGCCGTTAGGATAAAAAAGGAGTGTTAACGTTATGTGGTGGAAGCAGGGGGGCTTTACCGCCTGGGTCGTTGTGTGAGAGTGAGAGGAGAATTGTGGCATGGACCTTTAAATTGCAAATCAGATAAAAGGGAAAGCTCACACAGTGAAGGAGAGCGAGTGCCCGCCGAGAAATCCCTGTCGACGGGCCGGAGCAATCCACGTTGATTGGGTGGATTTGCCGCAGCTTTACTGGACTTGCGGCCGTCGCACATTTACCATGGTTGCTGGCAAAACCCCTCTTGTCCACCACGTAACGATGTGAGACGACTATCAAGCACAAAATCATGTGTTTCCAGCACAGGGGGGAAAAAAGAGAGAGGAAGAGGGACTGAGATATAAAAAAAAGGAGTCCCTAATATTACAAGTGTTAAAAAGTCCATTTTGCTGGTTTCAGGCGATGCACTTGGATTACCATGTTGTTAGAGATGAACCAGACGAGATAGGGTCCAAATCATGTTGTTATACAAGGTTTTACAACAAGGGTTATTTTCTTATCAAGCGCCTTCTCTCCGGAGGACGTGTTGTAAAGCAGGGTTTTGCTGGGAATTGCGTGACAATTATGAGGCCAACCTTATCGGAATCGTGTCGCTCTAATGGTGCACCTAAGGTGATAACTTACCACCTGATCCCTCCTCCTCCTCGAAATAAATTATCGCCCAAGACGGGTTCGGCCACATTTAAAACACACTGGAAATAATATGTGTAAAAAAAAAGTAGTAGTATAACACCTCGAAGGATTTCCAACGGACTGGTTTTTTTCGAGGGGTTCGCAAGTCTGGTAATCCTCGAATACCTTAGCCAGAATCTCAGAAGAATCTGAGATAAATTCTGAGAATTTCCAACATTCAGAGAAAATCTTAAAAAGATTGTACAACCCGAACACAGTTCCGTAGACTAGCGAATCCCTCGTTTTTTTTGTTTTTTTTTGCACCTCGTGGTGACTGATGGTCACATATTCGTTTACATTTGGGACCCGAGCAAAATTGCGCATGCATGGAATATGTGAGTTTGAAAATTGGGATCTCTGGTGCATATTACGTGTGGGGATGGGCGGGTATGGGCGTCGAAATGAAACTTTCCACCTTTGATATGAATACGGCGTGAAATATGGGGGTCCGTTTAGCCCCAGATTACAGGATAGTTTGGGGAAAGGGGGAAGGCAATAAAAGCGCTTGTCATGTCTTAACTGAGGCCGCTTATATGAAACACTGTGATGTTCCGCGGCGCAAACAAAAAAAGGAAGCAACAAAACTCGGCAACCCAAGAGTAGCATGCAAAAGAGATTGCCTCTTTTCAATAAACGCTCTCTCTCTGCTGCTTGAGGGCGTGTAATCGCATCAAGGCCCGCTCGGCTGGCTCCAGCTGCTTGTTTCATACCTACTTCACTTGGCCTGCATGCCAATGATGAACATGTGTCATACCAATACCGCTACCCACCACCACCATTCATCATCGACGCCATTAACGGCCATCGAAATGAACAGCAAACTTTTTACTTAATCGCTTCATCTCTACCGCAAGAAATTAAATTGCGCCCTTCTCTCCCCCCACCCTTCCGCGTTGATTTATGTGCACCTAATTGAAAATGGCGTTTCCGCGGCAATTCAAGTAGTACAGTCTTGTTTCCAGAAAAAAAAGGGTACAGCTAGAGATAAACCCGTCCGAGTTTTTTGCTGATATCTTTAACAGGTTTTGCTGGATAACAATGAAACTTAACACGGCGGTTGTGCTATGAATTAGTCATGTAACCTCCAATTCCCAGTGATTTTGAGCCATTAGTCTAGCCGAAATTAAATGTTAAAGTTTTATAGCAACGCGCTGTACTGGTTATCGGTTACCGTTGACCTTGGGAATCTGTGAGATTTCGGGTTTCAAATGTAACCATCTAATCTGATCTAATTTTACCGTTTCTACAAGGTAAAGTGAGTTTGGAATCTTAACTTAGAACTTTATAAACTCGACATCTGTACTTGTAATTGTATGACTTTTGTACTTGTTATCGACTTGATGATCTGTTGATTGTTTCATCGCCATGATTCACTAGTACTCGTATATGTTTTTAGCTCTCAAAGCAACATCAACACAATGTTATTCTGCTTTGAAAGTCTGAAAAAAGAGGGTTTCTGGCTTTGACTCGAGTGTAGGAATTTGTAAAACCAAGTTGACCGTCCTTGTGGGGGAAGGCTTTACGGCATTTCTTGAATTGATGTGCGGGAGTGCGTGGCAGGTGAAAACCGGCGCAATTAGTCTTGCTGTCAACCGCCCCTCAAAACGTTCTTCACTTGTTGCGTCACCCCGTGGTGACATACGCCCGGGGGGAGGGGTGGAGGAACAAAAATATTTATATTTCAACGTGAAAAACTAAAACGGAACTTCAAATTTACTTAATATTCTAGTAGTTATTATATTATATTATAAATTTAATTCCAAATATTGTTGAACCACGTTATTACATCTCTGCTTGCGAGTATGGGTGAGTAACTCTCGACACACGCATAAGAAAAACCCGTCGCGTAACTCCTTATGCCTTATATGCGGGGAAGCTTCTGGCCTATTAAGGGAAGTATAATGTTACGTGCCCTTTGGGTCGTTGGTTTTGCGGAGTGTGATTTTTTCAACGTCACCGTAGCGACCGAGTGTGCATTCATCAGCCGGTGAAAAATGTCGTCTGAGGAAGAGGGCTCATAAAGCTGCTACAGGTCCGCACAC